>JZKD02S0745420.1:877532-900724 GCA_000966675.3 Picea glauca
TTAATGTTTAAATTGGGTTACGTATCCCACAAGGGATAACGTATCCAATACGTTAGGATAAGTAATGAATGAATGGATAAGGGTAATTAAATAGAGGGATAAGGAATTTAATGCAGGATGGAGTGTTGGTGAAGGGAGGAGGAATAAGGGGGGAAGAAAGGAGTTGAGAGAGCATGGATTTTCATTTTGACGAGAGGGGAGAAAGGATTTTGGGGAGAGCTTGGAGTATTGGACAGAGTGAAATTTGCAGTGGAATTTACAGTGCACCGGGGGACTGAGGAGGTTTTGGGCTCGGAGGGCTAGGATATCCATTGATATCCTAGGGCTAGGCGCTACTAGTCGGCAGGGAGGTTGGTTTTGGGGTGGTGTCCTAAGGAAGCAAGCGAAGGGAGCAAGYTGCGGATAGCATCAGAGTTGAGGTATTTAAATTCAAATTTATGGATTGTTTACTTAGATTTATTACTTATTGCCAAATTTTACTTGCGTAAGTGTTGAGATAATTTTGAAAATTATGAAAATTTTACTTCTTTATAAAGCTTATAGAAATTACAGTAATTTGGTAGAAATTTAAATGTTAATTCAAATCCGGTATTTACAACAGACAATAATCACATATGTTTACACATCACTGTTCACAAATTCACCACGAGGATCCCATCATCAGAATGGTCTCAATATGAGGAAAAGATGTGTCAGTCTTCCCCTTTGATCAGATGTTTGAGCGGGTAGGTGTCTACCGGAAAACTCACTATCTGCTATAACAAATTTGATTTTTGTTGCGCCTCATTTGATGGGAAAAATGTGTGTGGAAAGTGGTTGTTTGATTTTTTCGGCCATTAGCAAAATGGTAGAGTGCTTTGGGGAGACGTGTCTTTAAAAAATTCCAAGATTTGTCTTATTCTTTCGGGTGAAAAGATGAACACCTATTAAACTTTATTTTTCTACATGCTAGTGAGAGCCACATGGGCTTCCTTCTCGATCACTTTTCATTCCCTAGAATGTTTTGTATGCCTTTCCTCTATTAGTCTCTATGCTTCTCGCAGTTGTTGTTATAACCCTAAATTGCACCTGACATGAATACCTGGCATAAGGCCATTTAATTTGCTATATTTACCAAGCCATTATTGAACATGTCTTCTAAAAACCATCATTTTGAAGGAGTATGCGCCCTGCACCATTACTTCCCACGTATAGATGCTTACTGAGCCACTACAACCCACGTACACTCACAAAATATTGTAAAATGTGGAAAATTGCATAGGATACTGGTTTCTGGGCCATTACTTAACAATTTGACTACCCATAGCTAGTCACCCCAACCGTTACTGTCCCTTTTGGCCTATAAAAGAAGGGGTTGGGGTCCCATTGCAAGGAGAAATATGAGAGCAAAGAAACTCTGTGCATTTTATCAATCCCCCTTTTCCCCAATTGCAAAGCCCTTACCATTTCCCTAAGAGAGAACTAAAGAGGAGAAGAATATGGAGAAGGAGTTGGTGCATGGTGAATAGGAGCCCAAGACCAAGTTCAAGGAGAAGTGCCAGTCTCATGTTGTAAGTGAATTTTGTGAGATTAATATAAAGAAGTACTTTTTCCATCCCGCCAAATGACGTCTTAAACGTATATGATTTGTTTACATTTCTTGTTTATGATGTCTAACCCACTAATCCATATGTAGAATGCAGGATTATAGTTTCTTGTTTGTCTTTTGATGAATGCAGGTCGTCCTTGGGAGGCGATTTGCAGTCAGGAAACAACCAAGTGCAAAGGGATCAACACCGGACATGGAGTTTAAGGTAGGCCTACCAGATCCCTCTCTCTTGTATTTAATGTATGATCGTGAGGTAATGTTGGTATAGTGATAAACCGTAGGAGACTTTAGATGGTTAGCTCTGCCTACACTTTAGACCCTTTGTGTAGTCCGTAGAGGGGTTTTTCCTCTATAGTAGAATTGGCGACCATACTGGGGAAGCCTCTAGGGCCTTTGGGGATATTTGTTTCTGGGTGCTTTGAATCAGTTTATTCACTACTTTATGAGTTTCTGTAAGCTTTTGTGTCTTTAAGGGATGTTGGTCTTCCATACCAGTACTCCCTACCTGTGTTGTACTATTGTTTCTTCATTTTTTTGAGGAGTTACAGAGCCGTACACAGCCTGTAGTGGGCCTGCACGTGTACATATGTGCCCTGCCCTTGGACAACCCGCGTACATACGTTGGATGTTGAAGTGTCATTAGCGTGCCTGTTGAGAAATTTTTTGTAGAAAGAAGAGGCAGCCATCCTCTTCCCTGTTAGGAGTCACACTCCTCAGGGGTTTTCTTGATCTAGTACTGGTCTCTGTTATAGTAGTATGTAGCCTAGGTTTGACTTTAGTTTATCTTTCTTTTGACAAAAGATTTCTTGTGTTTTCTTTAAATAGGGTTTTTAGACAAGTTGGTGAGTCTACATTGATTTGCCTGCTTGGTATTGTCAGTGACTCCCTACGATCTGCGATTGGTCCAGAAGCCATTTCTTGGTCCTAAATTGTCGTCATTTTCCCCTTTTTTTCTTTGGAAGAAAAGAAAAGAATTCATTTTCAAATTTCTTGTTTTGAAGCATAACACAATAATTTTTTTTTTCATTTCTTTGTTTGGTAAAGTAGTTTAGGTTAAGTTTCTTCATTTACCAAGGAGAAAGAAAATTTTCTTAAGTTATTTAATTGAATTCTTAGGACATTAAGTACCTCGTAGTCTAGCAAAATCTTGCTTTGAGTTTTTTCTTTTCAAAGATTTGAGAAAAGTAGTTACAAAAATTTTGGTGAAAGAGTTTCAATTGGCAAATATTTATTTGTGAAGAAAGAAGTACTTTTGTTTTCAGTATCATCTTATGCTCTTCTCTTTCATGTCTTAAAGAACATCACTGCTTTCACTTTCATTCCTTTTGACTTAAGACAACCACTTAAATTAATGCCTAATTAAAATTTATTAGACTTTGTGTTTGAAGGGTTCATAAATTTAGTTTAGGCTAGATCCTTGATTTAGGATTGGAGAGGAAATTATTCAAGGCTACGAAAACAAGCATACGAGTCTGATCTAGGGAGTTCTTGAAAGTCTAGTAACCATGACATTTATCTGGGACCCCTCTCTAACATAGGGGCTAAACACAAGGTCGCATGTAGAAAGGTAGCAGAGATAACCCCTCCAAATCCAGACCAAGCGTAGTGGGGAACGTATATAGAGGGCTTATCTTGGGATTTCGTTGATCGCATTATCCATGGAGATTCATGGGTCTCGAATCCATTCGAGGTGCTTAGTCGTCTTCCAGAACACTTGCTTTCGATACCCTTGATAGGTTTCAGGCTTGATACCCTGCTCATTGCAGTCCACCTGACTGTCGACTGTACCCTCCTGGTGATTGTTCGCATGTTGGAAACCTAGTTGCCTTTATCTTAGTGAGTTACATAGGTGACTGTGGGGGTATACCGTGGTACCTAGGGAAGACATCGGGCCACACTTTGTAGATTATACCTGGAGGGTGCTTCTGTATTTGAGTTTCACTTGCACCGGTAAGTTTCTCTAGTGTTTCCTATTGTAACTATTCTTCCAACTAGCTAGTGATCTACTTGTCTTACCTCATAGGAAATTTTTCTAGTGTGTGCTGGTTTTTAAAAACATGTTTATAGAAATCCCTAGCATGGCTTTGATCTTCTCACACAATGGACGATTAGGAGCTCCATCGGTCGCAAAGGATTTTGGGCCTACCGCCTGTTGATAGCGAGCCACCCCTACCACCACTAAGGAAAAAACTAGACCAACAAGGGTCTTTTGAGGAGACCGGGTTACAAGAAACTGTGGCCGACTCATCTCCGAGAGGAGAACATTTGATTCCAGAGGAACCAATCATTTTTGGACTAAGAGCGCAATCTCTTGGTCCATATAACCGTCCAATCACATATCTATCATTTCCCATCATCATATAGGTTCAACCTTACGAGCGTCAGGTAGTGTCACAAGCAACAATGGAAACAAATGTTGCTACTCCTTGAGGGAATACTCATATTTCCTCTACGACTGTCACTACAGGAGGTGTTCTGCCTCCTAACCAGCTGTCACTGGTTCGGGCCACTATGGTCTCAACTGCCTCTAACTCGAGAATGGTCTGATTTCATCTATGGCGGCGATCACTGCTCCTTTCACCCAGAGTGCGACAAGCCCTCCATTCTCATACGGGATGCCTAGCTTTGGTACAAGCACTGTACTTTCCTACTCCACTCTGCAGACTTTAGGTCTCGGGGCAGGGAGCTCCAATGCTCCTCTGCAAGGATCTATGGGGGGCACTTCAGCTCCCTATAATGATTTCCCTTATGGAGGGGGTCATTTACCTCCTTCGTCCCCTTCGTTCGATGGTGATCACCATAATTCCATTGGGTTGAATGTAAATTACAGTTTGCTTGGAGAAGGGAGTCAAGGAATACCTTATGATATCATTCTGGTAGGTTTGACATCGTTCTCCTTTTTCAGCATGTTTGGTAGGTTAGAGACCTTTCTCTTATAGCTATCGTCTCAGCTGGGGGCAACCCCGGTTATGGACAAGAAAATCCTGTACAGGGTACTATTCCTGCACAAGGGGAAAACTTAGGAATTCCTTCCTTACAAGGACCCTGGAATCAATGGCAGGGAATAGTTCCCTTGTGAGGGATGTCGACTAGGGGAAAACCCTTCCATAGCCAATGGAACCCCGAGCAATGTTCAACACCACTGCCCGTCGTATCGGTAGGGGGAAACCGTTCCCAAAATCCTTGGAATGTGACGCAAGACCTGCCCTTCACGTCCTATTACGAGAATCAACCGATGACGTCTAAACAAAAGTAGAATTCGTATGCTGGTCACATCCATGGTTATTACCAATACCCTGGCCAACAACCTAACTTTTCCTGGAAACCTGGTGCCAGCCAAACTCCAGGCTCCTCTTACCCTTGTTCAATCAACAACCCAAATTATCGTTTATGGAAACTATTGTGCTACTTATATGTTTAGTATAATGCACTCATTAATTATCAATCCGGGATTTGTAATCAATAGAGTTACAAGACACCAGTAAGAAAGGTAATTTCGAATGTCACGAGTATATATCTAAGCTAGATTATACATGTTGGAAACAAATCAAAATAGCAAATTGAAATGCACTTTGGTTGTCTTTCATAGAGAGGCTATCTACTCCATTATGGAACATGCAAGTATGAGATGGGGTTGGTTTGATAGATCAACTCTGCTATCTGACCCAGAAAACTAACTATGCAATCCACACTTCTGAAAGGAAATCACACATCAATCATCAAAGCATAGCATGGGTAGTTCAATAGTCAATATGTTGGTTCTGTTGTGGTTCACAATGAACTTCACTAGTACTTATCCAAATAGTTTTGACTATTGCTGCCAACATCTATGATCACTCAAGGAAATCAAATTCATCAGAATAGAAACAGGGCATATGCAAAAACAAAGCATGTAAAGATCTCTAGGAAATTATATAATGGAAATCCTAGTCTAAGTTGTACTGTTATCATCTAACAGAGTTAAATCTTTAGCTAATTTAACATTCACACTACTGAAAACAAATGCTAATGCTAATCTATGAAGATGTTGACCTTTGTTGGGCAGTGGGCCCTTGCCACTTCAATAGGTAAACTATTGGAGTCTGCAGAAAGCTTTCTTTCAACACACACATTACTCTCACTCACATTTCAAAAAATAAAATCAAACTTTCGTTAACAACTCAACTCATACTTAATCATAGATAATCAAAATATGGAGATAAATGACATTCTATTAATCTTCACTCAGACTATGTTCTATACTATCACACGCTGCTTCACATGTTTGTAATATGCTCCTCCCTTCTACCGTCCTTGACACGACTATTTAACAATCTTAATCATGAAATACAAGGAGGTGAAGTAATTTGCAAATCAATCAGTTGTTAAATTCAATCATTTGGTTACATCTTTAGCTTCATCCTCATGACATGAAGTGCATGAGGATGAGGCAATCAACAAACTATTCTTATCATAGCCTTGCTAAAGCAAATAGACATTCACCAATTGGCTTAGGCAAGATTTGGAACTTAACTTAGTGTATTAGGCTCTTCCATATTGGTATTGGATCGTAACAGGTAGATGGTACCGGATCATGACAGTGCCCAAAAGGTGGTAGCGGATCATGATAGTGCATGGCCGTTGGTACCGGATCATGACAGTGTGTGGTCATTGGTACCGGATCGCAATAGATGAGATTTTAGTCCGGATGCATTTGGTACCTGATTCAGACAGTGGCAGTCTTGATTCAAAAGTACCGGATAACTAAGCTGGTACATGAAGGTTGCATTTATCTATAGATCAAAGATCATACATGGCAAATTGAAGCATTAGTACATGAAACATTAATCCCCTAGCTCAATAAACCACAAAAATGTATGAATTAACCATACTTTACCTTATGACCTTATCACTGGCTAATGGAGTGTTCTTATCATTCACCCAAGCTTAGGTAAGCCAAAAAAGGTATAGATAAGGAGTATAATAGGATAATGGGGATGTCATTTTTGGGTTTCAACATTTCCCCATGCCAAAATTATTGCATGTCCTCATGCAATTCAAAACAAAACCCAATATTTTTTCAAAACTTGAGACTGTGTTCTTTACTTTGGTCGATCAATGATGTTGATGGATGAGGCCTCTTCTTTCAGCTCCCTTTTGATGACCCTAACTTATTGTAGGAGTCATAATACCTTATTGATCTTGTTAGAAGTCTCTTCATGGTCGTCTTGAAGTTGTTGGGTGGTTGCTTTCAATTGCTCATTTTCCTTTTTGATATACCTGTCCAACAGTTGGAATTCTTTTACTTCTTGTTGGAGTTCCTGATTTTGTTTTTGCAGTTTCCCAATCTTTTTCTTCATTTGTTCTTTTGTCAAGGTATTTGTTGACTCCATCATTACTAGTTGGATGCATTCCCTTTCCTCAACTTCCTCCCTCATGCCACATAAAGTGATAGTGGCTTGTTCCTCAGTCAAACTAGGGATGTCATCTTGGACTGATAAATCTTCAGAAGGGGAGGTAAGATCGATTGGAGCTTCCTGTGTATGAGGACTGGCAATTTTTTTTCCTTTATTTTCCATGCTCCTTATGGTTCTTTTACAAGGAGGTATTGGATCGAGGATGCTCGTAGGATTCATTTTCTTCTTTTCTAATTGTGAAATGGTGACAGGGGATTGTGCCACAGACTGTTTTCTTTTAGTTTCTGAGATGTGCTTCCCTTTCTTCATCATTTTTGTCTAATGGCCCTTTTTCTCAACCGTCACTATTGAAGTCTCTTCTACTAATTTGTTTTTACCTTTTGATTCAAAGATTTTACAAGTCTTGTTGACTGTGGAAGAGGGCCCTGCTTTTTCATGTTGGCTTGCTGCCCTAGATGATGGTGGAGTTCTCTTATCCTTGTTGCCCTCTTTGTTTTGAGGTTCCTTATTTTTCTTTGGAGCATGCTGGGTTTCCTCCATAGGTTTGTTTTTTGTGAGAAGGTGTTGAGTGATAAGGGTTTTCCATATAATCCTATGTTTCCTAAGTTCATGTAAAACTAGCATTTTAATAAGACCTTGATGGTAAATGCTAGTATTTTCAGTTTTGGATATGGATTTAACACCTCTTACCATTTTATTCAAACTCATCCATAGAAAATATGAGAAATCAATTTCAGGGCCTCCTTCAAAGTGTAATAGAATCCTAAGATGATATATGAAGGTCACAACATACCTGCCTTCACAAGTGACAAATCGTTGAAGACTAGTAATCATTGGATGATATTCTTCCTTGATGTAGTTCCTAGGGATCCCCTTCTTCCAGTCAGGGAGCTGATGGTCTTCTTTCAAGAATCGTTGGCACATTTGCTTGTTGATTCCTACACCTTTAAGGTATTTGGCTCCTCTGTTAGGTAATCACGTGACCTCCCTTAAGGTTGATTCATTGATTGTCAGTTGTATATTTTCTATATGTGCAATCTCTTCATCATAACCTTGTATAAATTCCTGAGATATCTTCTTGTGCCAGCCTGTGAATTTTTCCAGAAATGGCATCCATCCCGATCTAGCATATTTTTTTGGACATAATTGGAACTCCTCGATTTCCCTATAAATTTGGAAGATCAGTTCGTGTCTACTAACGACCATCATTATAAGTTGTGAGAAAAGGATCGGGCTGTAGCAGAAGGGTTTAGTCAATTGATGAGGGTAAGAGTTTGGTACCAAAAAGGAGTAGGCTCAGGACTGGAGAAATCTCACGACAAGGGGGAATATGGTGATGGTGTTGATAATGCGAATGGTAAGTTTAGGTAAGGATGTCATAAGGAAAAATTATGACCAGATGAGGATTATCTGGATGGCTTCGCTACCCAGGTAAGCCATTTCATTTATACCTGTTACTGTAATGATGAGGAAAAGACATTGGGTATCAAGGCATCATTTTGGGATAGGTGATTGGACTTTCGGGGGGTGAATTTGATGTTGGATCATGGTTCATGATCTAAGAGAGGTTTGTGAATTGTTTAAGGACGAAATATATTCGTGGCTTATCATTACTGAACATGCTTCATATTTTGATGTGATGCTGCCCTTAACCATGTTCAAGTGCTATGAAAGAATTGATTAGGTTTAGGAATATGGGTATGAGGGATAGGTGCATGGTTTTAATACTAAGGTCATAAGATCTAGTATATATTTTCATACTTATTGTAGTTTTAGGAGCATAGGAAAATAAATACCATGTTACCTTTGCTTTTACCTTTGTATGATCAATTCTCATAGCATGTGCGACTGCTTGTAAATTGTCGGAATTCATCCTTTTAGACTGAAGCTTCTTGAAAACTTGGTACGGGAATGTCCTGTACTTCTTTTATTCTGTGCTTATCTTCTTTTGTATTTGGTTCTGCAGGGTGGTCATGTGAGTCTGGAAAAGAGTTCTAAAGGGGCTCTTTGACCTTCCCCCATGCCAAAGATGTTGTATATTTGTAGGAAAGAATATTCAACATTTTATATCATAATGGAGAAAAGATGATAAGAGCAAGAGAAACCAATCAAATTTTAGAAGTAAAGTATATCACCTATCATATGATCTCATGCCAAAAAAATGAAATTTCCCTTCTTTTAATGGATTATTGATAGAGGTAGCATTCAAAATTGAAATAAGAGAATATATATATGCTTTCCATAAGAACAGATCCCACCTAACTTTCTGAAGAGATTTACTATCATTGGATGTTATAGATAAATTTCACAGTATAAGTAGATTAGACTCCCTAGTTAGGGCTCCGCTTTTAAGAAGTTTCCTTCTTATATAGTGTAGGATTTATATCTCAAACCGGTAAGTTGACTTAGGGTGATTCTCAAATGGACATTATGTTGCTGATTAATCTGGAGTTTGTATCTCATCAAAGCCAATAGTCACCTTTACTCTTTTTGTTTTAGATGACAAAAAGTGGATTTTTCAATCAGACAAGTATAGATAAGACATTTTTAAACCAGAACCCACTACCAACAAGCCTGTTCAGTACTCTAGTGGGGTAGTTGTGATAATTAGTGTGAGGTTCCTTCCCTAGGAAGAATGTCCCATTGCCAACAGGCCTGTTCAGTACCCTGATGGGTTTGCCTAGTCATACCATAGACCAATACCCGCTGCCAGTAGACCTATTCAGTATCCCGATGGGTTAGTCTCTTAAACCCTTTTTCCATCAGAGGCTTCTTGTCCATAGTTACCTATTTTCGTTTTTATTAAAGAGTACTTTGCACGGTGACAGGGGAGGCTCATCTGAAAACCTTTTTATAGGCTGGGATGGTATTGGGTTGGAAGGCATATACTCTTCTTTTGAATGTCTTTTAAAGATTTGTCTAAAGGAAAAATAAATTTTTTATGCACATTATTTCTTTAGAGTGATTCAGATGTATAATTTTGTCTGAATTTTTCAATAAGAGAATGACCTAAAGTTTCCTTAGGGTACTGGTACATCGTCTATTTGTATCTAGCTGTAACCACTAAACCCATCCAAGAACCAAAAATACTTCTTTCCGGATAGGGTATCCAATACTTGATCAATAAATGGTAAGGGAAAGTAATCCCCATGGGTGGCTTTGTTTAACTCCCAGAATTCTACACATATCCTCCACTTACCATTTTTCTTGGGAACTATGACAAGTGGATATACCCATTGACTATCTGAAATGGGGTATATGAGATTGGCTCGAAGGAGTTTTTGTAATTCCTCTTTTACAATATCCTTAAGGGATGGATTCACCCTTTGCTGAGGCTATCTAACTGGTCTAATTTGGTCATTAGTGTAGATGTGATGTGTGCATGTGTCAGGGTGAATGCCTTTCATTTCTGCATAATCCCATGCAAAGGCATTAAATTGTCTTTGGAGCATTTCAATCACTTGTGTCTTTTGTTCTGGTTCCAAACTAGAGTTGATATACAAAGGTTTTCCTAGGATAATATCAAAAATTTTAGTAGTTTCTTCCTTGTCTGAGGAGGCTGGTGATAAAGTATATAATTGAGTGATATCAGGGTGCCAGGTTTGTTGAAATTCAGAACTAAAAATATGTGACAATTCTGCAAAAGACCTTGGGTATTCAATGCAATTTGTGTCAGCCAAAAATAAGCTTAAGACTTGTTCATCTGATTTTTCTTGTATTCCTCTTACTTTTTCAAGTGTTAATAGAGGTCTTATGCAATATTACACTCCATAAGGGTTTTCTAACCAAATAGGTATTTCATGTGTCGGTTGGGCAGGAGGGAAGAGAACAAGTTTTTGGCTATGTGTGCCATTGGATATAGTCATCTCACCAGACCGACAGCTGATAAAAGAATCTGTTGTGGCTAGCCAAGGGTGGCCAAGAACCACAGGGTGTCCTGGTTTGGAGGATGATTTAGAATAGATGACTAAAAAGTCTACTAGATATTCCCAAGAAGCTAGGGTGACTGTGACATCATCCAGACTTCCTGCAGGGCTAATGACTGACTTATCTCCCAACTCGATCATGGTTTGGGTTGGTTTTAACTGATTGATTTGGATTTGTTGCATAGTGTCAAAAGGCATTACATTAATAGTTGCACCCAAATCAATGATTTTATTTGGTAGAGAAATACCATTAATTTCAACAGTGACAACTGGGTTTCCGGGGTCATTATATTTGTATGGCATTTCAGAAATAAATTCAAATAATTGTCCCACCACCTGAACAAGAGGAGGTTACTTCTTCTTCCTTCCTGGTTTCTTAATGCAAAGATCCCTTATGATTTTGGCGTATATAGGGATATCCCTAATGGCTTGCAGTAAAGGTATTTTTATGCACACATTTCGTAATTCATCTTCTATATCTCTGTGCAAGGGTGGGTTGGGTTTCTTTACTAATAGTATTTTGGGGTAAGGTGGGAGATTAATTTGTTGGGGTACCCATACAGACTAAGAAATGATTGGGATAGGAGGAGAGGCATCTTCTTCTATAGGGGTGGTTTGAGTGTTTTCTTCCTCAGAATGATTATCATTTTCTTCCTGAATTATTATTGCAGGATCTGATTGGTTTACAACTTTCCCCGATCGTAGTTGAATTTCATAGGTGGGAAAGGTTTGATTTTTTGTATTCTGCACAGGGTGGGTGGGTCGATTATTGGGGTTAGGGACTGGCTGGCAGGGATTGTTGTTGGTCTCAGAGGATTGTGGGTAGCTTGGTTTTGTGGTTGTTGATTGGCATTTATAGATACTTGCTATTGTTGATTAGGGTTCAAGGGAGTTGTAAATTGCTATTGTATAGGAGGTGGGAGTAAAGATTTCATCCGTGGTGGATTGAATCTAGGTAGTAATTGGGAAATGTTTGCAGGGTACTGTGGATATGTAGGGTAAGAGGGATTTACATACATAGGTCCCCTCCAACCTTGTTGCCAAGGTTGAGTTTGTTGAGGTGTCCATTGTGGATAGATCACTGGGGAAGGACTCCATTGTTGTTGTTGATATTGTGTATTAGGGTCATAAAATGTATTGGGGTGTTGGTCTCTCCAAGGTCTTCTGAAAATATATGGTTGTTCTTGTGAGACTCCTCTTCCCCTATACATTGCTTGTATTTCAAGAAAGGTTGGACACTCAGATGTGGGGTGTTCTAATGTACACAGAGCACATATTTCTATGACATTTAATGGGCATTATTTCTCACCGTTCTTCCTTCGGAATCTATGACAAAATATTGCTAAAGTAGCCTCTTCTTCTTGTTTCTTTTTCAGTTTTAGAGTATCTAACCGGTTACTTATTGTTCTCAAGATGTTCGTTTTAAAGTTCTCCAATAAGTTTCCTAACTCAGTTCTGGTGACAATCCCTGATTTTTGTTTTGTATTTATGCTAAGAGGATCTCTTGGTCCTTTGCCTATTTTAGGTTGTCCTCTTGAGTACCTCCTACAATAATCTGCAATTTCTGAAAAAGGATTTTGGTGTACATCTCTTGACCTCAACAAGTTTAAAACTTCTATGCAATCATCTCTAAGACCTTTCAAGAATACAATTCTTACTATAGATGGGTCTATGGTGAATAGTTTTGACTTTTGATAGTTGTATAAGAACCTTTCTAAGTAGTCTTTAGGGATTTCATCTTCTGTTTGTTGCATTTTAAAAATGTCATTTTTAACAATATCCTTACAATAGTCTTGGTATTTTAATAAAAATGTGTCTTTCATTTGATCCCAAGAGAGGATTGTATTTTCTCCTAAGATCATGAACCATATTAAGGTTGAATCTTTCTTTGTAGCAGGAAAGAGCTGAAGTTTTTGGGCATCGTCTGAGTAGTTATAGCTTCTACATAATATGTCAAACTCAAATAAAAATAAATCTGGATCTTTAGTTGACATACCTCTGAAAGTCGGTAACAATGATAGTGGGATATTCTTCATGTTGATGTTTCTGGAAATATCCAAGATTGGAAACCCAAAGGTCTCAGTCTATGTGGCTACATTTCCTTCTTCTTCTTCCATTCTACTGATGGATGGTTCAGAAATTGGATTTTCTGTGTCTCCTAAATGTTCAACAGACTCACGTTCTTCCTATCCCAATACTGATTCTTCCATTTTAGGTTCTCCTTCTAGAGCCTCGCTGGCTCCCCTTGAATTTTCTGTTGGTGGAATTTTTCCTGCAACAGTGTCGATTGGATTAGTGGGGGGGGTTGTTTTTGAATATTTGTAGCTTACAAATCTACCCTTGTTATCTCTATATCTATGCATAAAATGGAAATTTGATTCTTTAACTGAATTGAAATCCTAATTATATCTAGAAGGTAAGAAGTCAACCTGGCTTCGGAGAACCCCACTCTAGTGGCCGCGTGGCTCTTTACTCACGTCTTAAACATTTTATCCTCCTCCGTCAAGTAGCCTTAAAATTTTTTATACAAATAATCTAAGCTAAAAATCACTTCCTACCATTTGCAACTCCCCGGAAACAGCGCCAAAATGTTGTGCTACTTATATGTTTAGTATAATGCACTCATTAATTATCAATCCAGGATTTGTAATCAACAGAGTTACAAGACACCAGTAAGAAAGGTAATTTCTAATGTCACGAGTATAGAACTAAGCTAGATTATGCATGCTGGAAACAAATCAAAATAACAAATTGAAATACACTTTGGTTGTATTTCATAGAGAGGCTATCTACTCCATTATGGCACATGCAAGAATGAGATGGGGTTGGTTTGATAGATCAAATCTACTATCTAACCCAAAAAACTAACTATGCAATCCACACTTCTGAAAGGAAATCACACATCAATCATCAAAGCATAGCATGGGTAGTTCAATAGTCAATATGTTGGTTCTACTGTGGTTCACAATGAACTTCACTAATTCTTATCCAAATAGTTTTGACTATTGCTGCCAACATCTATGATCACTCAAGGAAATCAAATTCATGAGAATAGAAACAGGGCATATGCAAAAACAGAGCAAGTAAATATCTCTAAGAAATTATATAATGGAAATCCTAGTCTAAGTTGTACTGCTATCATCTAACAGAGTTAAAGCTTCAACTAATTTAACATTCACACTACTGAAAACAAATGCTAATGCTAATCTACGAAGATGTTGAACTTTGTTGCGTGGTGAGCCCTTGCCGCTTCAACAGGTCAGCTACTGGAGTCTACAGAAAGCTTGCTTTCAACACACACATTACTCTCACTCACATTTTAAAACATAAAATCAAACTTTCGTTAACAACTCAACTCATACTTAATCATAGATAATCAGAATATGGAGATAAATGACATTCTATTAATCTTCACTTAGTATATGTTCTGTACTATCACACGCTGCTTCACATGTTTGTAATATGCTCCTCCCTTCTACCATCCTTTCCACGACTATTTAACAGTCTTAATCGTGAAACAAAAGGAGGTGAAGTGATTTGCAAATCAATCATTTGTTAAATTCAATCATTTGGTTACATCTTTATCTTCATCCTCATGACATGAAGTGCATGAGGATGAGGCAATCAACAAACTATTCTTATCATAGCCTTGCTAAAGAAAATAGACTTCCACCAATTAGCTTAGGCAAGATCTGGAACTTAACTTAGTGTATTAGGCTCTTCCATATTAGTACTGGATCGTAACAGGTAGATGGTACTGGATCATGACAGTTTGCAAAAGGTGGTATTAGATCATGACAGTGTGTGGCCGTTGGTACCAGATCGAAACATATGAGATTTTAGTACTAGATGCATTTGGTACCGGATTCAGATAGTGGAAGTCTTGATGCACAAGTACCAGATAACTGAGCTAGTACAGGAAGGTTGGATTTATCTAGAGATCAAAGATCATACATGGCAAATTGAATCATTAGTACATGAAACATTAATCCCCTAGCTCAATAAACCAAAAAAATGTATGAATTAACCATACTTTACGTTATGACCTTATCACTAGATAATGGAGTGTTGTCATTCACCCAAGCTTAGGTAAGCAAAAAAAGGTATAGATAAGGAGTATAATAGGGTAATGGGATGTCATTTTCGGGTCTCAACAACAACTCTGCACTTTCCATACTTGACAAGGTTATTAAACGACCCCATCTTTCATGATGCCCCCTATGCCGACCAAGTTTCCTTCGGACATCCCAAAGTTCGAGGGCAAGCCTAATGAAGATCCAGGCGATCATGTGGATACCTTTCATTTATGGTGCTCATCCAATTCTTTGAGAGATGACTTCATCCAGTTGTGTTTGTTTCAACGCACTCTCATCGGGAGTGTGGTGAAATGGTACCTCGATCTCGACCGCTCAAGATACTCTTCCTTCGGAGAATTGGGAATGGATTTCTTAAACCATTTCCAATTACCTGTGAGATACGATGCCAACACCGAATTGCTGGCCAACTTTGAGAAGAAAAAAGTAGACCATATCTCAGATCACATCTGAGAATGGAGACGTTGAAAGAGTTTGATAAAAGTGTCAGTCCCACCAACATTCCTGCTTGAGTGGTTCCTTAATTCTTTGGTACCCCAGTTATCTAAATACATCTCAAACTCGGGGGTATTTTTAGAGGAAGAAGCGATAATGAGAACCCAATACCTAGAACTGATTTACTCTCAGTATGGTTTACTTTATGAAGTTTTTCCAGATGCACCACGGTCGATACTTGACAAGACCAGAAAAAGATATGGACCACATGTTGATGGTATTGTAGGTTTAAAACATATGAAGCCCGTTGATTAGTTGTTGAGTCAATTGCAAGAATTGTCAATACAACAGATAGCGGCCAACTAGACCATTAGTTCAACTTCTCCCCCTACTCAAACTTCGAATGTACACAGTGTGCGATCGATAAACCTGAAGGCCAGCCAACAACCTGACGGAAAGAAGAAACAATGAAATAAGGGTAAGTGGGATAAGAAAACTACCAATAATGTTGGTGAGGGAAACACTGAAAAGAAGAAGACAAAGTATCCCTATAATCTTTGCAAAGAAGACCATCCGACTCACCAGTGCCCTCGGCTTGTGGAGGCCCATAATTTATTGGCACAACAATAGCTTTCCATGTTAATGAATCCATTTCCACATGGGAAAAGTTTATCTCAAGCCTCTTCAAGCATGGAAGGGGTTGGTCAGGGACCCCCTGTGTCTTTGGGTAATCCTTCATCTGTGAATGTGTACATGATGAAAGGTAGCGTTGACTTAACAACAAGGACACGTGACTACGGAATTCCAAACACCTTTGAGAAGGGTAAAGAAGCTAAAAACCCATATCTTCCTCTCTAGATTGAGAATACGTTGGGAGAAACAATGACACGCATCCCCAAAGGTTCAGTCAGGAAAGATTCTCACAACCCAAATGCAAGTATCGCCCATAACTACTATGTGGTGGAGGATTTGTCACAAACCCCTTGTGCAATGTCAGCCTTGGCAGTCCTTCAGAGCTTCCCTTCTCAGAGAAAGGATCTGTTAGATGCCTTAGGATATTCTAATACTTTTAATATGGGAACGATCATGCTTGATACAATCGACTTAAAACCTCATCTTCCTTACCACATAGTGTTTCAGATAGTAGTGGCTTACACCACGAAAATGTTTACTTGAAATTTTTTTCGCATGTTGGTTGATGAGGGTGCCTCGACATGCGTGATGTCTTTGGCATGTTGGAAGGCCATTGGCCAACCAATTTTGTCTCCGTCACCTACTCTTCTTACCACTTTCGACTGTCATTTGTTCCGACCACATGGAATCTGTTATCACTCCAAGAAACTCTTTATGGTTGTAAGACAAAGATGCTTGGTAACTTAAAGTAAACATGTTTTTGTGTTTTTTGTATGTGTGGATCAATGGGATAGCTCAACTACAGTGTGGAATTCAGACAATCAAAATGGATAATCAAATGAACCAGTGATATCAAGGATCAACAATCAGATAGTAGCTTTAAAGTGGGTGAAGAAATCAATGCTTATAAACCAGATACACAATGTAGGGTTTAATAAACAGCGTAAGCAACTATTAATCAAGTTATGAACTGACTAATGAGATGACAATCATATTGTAGTTAAAACAACTTGAATAAGAGTACATAAGAAAAGGTGAAATCTGACATCAATAGAGAGAGAAAACTGTGATTTGTATTATCATATGAAAAGGTTGTTTACAATATAGCATCTTCTGTATCCAAAATCGAACCCTAGTATCTGAAAAAGATAGGCATTTATAGCCTTTACAACAATTCTTAGATCCTGGAAAACTAGATCTAGATTTCTAAATATAGAAAACAAAAAACAAAACTAAATACAATAGGATAACTAAAAACTAGTTTCTATGAATTGAACTGTCTTCAAGTTTGTCTTCGACATCTGGTCTTCATCATTTCTATGTCTCTGATGTGTCATGGAGGAAAGGAAACATATCTTCAGTAGTTAGAAAATTTTCAACAAATGTGAACAAACATTTAGTTGAACAATTAAGAATTAACCTCCAAAATCTCCACGAATCTTTGAAACTAAATATTTCATGATTAATCTTTTTGATGCTCTCTTATCCTTTAAATCACCCAAAAGTTGCTCTATTCGAGCTCAAATATTCAAAATTCTTACTCCGCGGTTTCACCAACTATTTCACCTTAGGATTTGATAATTAGACGATGAAAGCTCTACTTTTCAACAACTATTTGGTTATAATTGCGCCTTCTGTGCTGGTGAAAACCCTGTTTTAATCAAAAGGAAAACCTTTTGTGTTCAAAATAAAAAATCATTGTTTATTTGATTAATCTCCCTACAAATTTACCACTTGTGCCAGCACCTGTAAATCTGGATGTGTGGTAATTTTTGCCTTCAACTTTTTGATTTTCCTCTTCAGGCGCTTAGCTAACCACCATAAGCTATTATAATCTTTTGTGATCTTTTTCTTCTTCTTTTTATCCTTTATGCTTTCACGTGACAGCTTCTCAAAAGATGCATTGGTCTTTGCAAAATTCTCTGATAAAGCTTTATATCTTTCCTTTATCACCCTTTCTAGAATCTCGTGTTGTGCTATTATCTCCTTCATCTCCTTAATCTTCTGTGATTTCGTTGATTTCTTATTTCTTGAGGTTTCACCTTCATCTTTGGAAGTAAAAACTTCAAAATCCTGTGCAGGTTCCATGGAGTGCTCTAGACTTTTGATAGCTGGACTTTCATCATTTTTTTCTGGTTCTGTCTCTGAATCTATGTATGGTAGATTTAGAGCATTTTCCCTTTTTACAGTGGATTTCTCTGAGTTTGTTTCAAAATCTAGTTTCTTTTTAGCTTTGTTTGGCTTTACACTAGATTTTTTCTCTTCTGGTGGATTTGGGAGAGATCTCCTTCTCCTTGAGATACTCTGAGGAGTTGGTTGTTTCTTTCCTGCTTTCTTCTTTTCATTCATAGGTTGAGTTTGGGTCTCAAAACCTTCCCAAAAGAAAAAGTGATGCCAAGTTCTTTCTCTCTGCCTTAATTCTTCCAAGATGATCATTTTAATCAGGCCATAATGAAAAAGGTCATTCTTAGTGTTGAATGGTTCGACTCTGATCCTATTACACACCTTTGTTAGGATTCTATGAAGAAAGAAAGGAAAATTTAGAAGAACCTTCCCTGTCAAGTGATCTAGTTGTCTGAAGAGATATAACATTAACTTCTCATACGTTCCCTCTGAGGTTACATATAGCTAAATGTCTTTGAATAGATCTTGCCATTCATCTTCAATGTAAGAAACAGGGATACTTTTCTTCCAGGTTATAGTTAGGAAATTTGTTTTGAGATATGATCTAAAATCCAAATTCTTGGTTACTGTTGTTTTAAACCAACTTTGACCTGTTCTGGGTAAGCCAGTTGTTGAAGCGATGGAAGCTTCGTCAACTATCAGTTCCAGAGAACACAATGCAACTTTCTTCCCATCGTATGAATTTGGAAAAGTTTTTGTTATTGCCTAGTGATAGCCCTCCTGCAAATTTTCTACATAGGTCATACATCCCGTGTTTGAGAAACGCTTCTGAACCTCTAGATGAGAATGCAAAAAAGATAATTTGGCTAATTCTTTCCTTAGAAGTAGTCCTCCTTGCTTCCTTTCCATCTGCAACTTAATCACCAGTTAATTTGTACACGGTTGACAGAGTAATATTCTTAATAAGGAAAGGGTTGGCGCTGGTGAAAATGACCCTGTGTTATCAATGAAATATGAAACCCCATAATAGAATTTTTGAACACCGTGAGTTTAAAATAAGAAATGATGATTTGATTTGATGTCATCAAATAGATGGTTCTTTATCCTCTAGTTGCAATGATGATTAAGAGTTCGTCACGTATTCAAAGCCTTTTCTGTTTGCCCCACGAAATTCATGAGCACAATCTATCATGATGTCCTACTAGAACGTGATGAAAAGGTGTCACCACTCATTTGCTTCCATTAACTCGCCATGATGATCATATGACGTGCGTCAGGCATATCCTTTTTGGGTTTCTAGATTCGTTTGAGGAAAAACCCGTGTTAACACTTTCACCGGCTCGCTTGCTGCTGGGAGTACACTTTAGCTGTTGAAACTTGAGGCTTTCACCAACTAACTTCAACTTCAACTTCAAAACAAATGTTAGTTTTTGAAAGGATTTTTCTTGATTTTTTGAAAAGACCTTTTGAGGATCGATTCATTTCTAGGATAACATCTTAAATCCTATGTTTTCACACTTTTAAATTCTAAAAATTTATATAGAACCCTATTTAGAACCATGCTATCACCTACAAAATGGAACAAACTGACTAATTCATTTTGGGAGATAATATTTGGCTGCAATTGGGATGGAGACCTCCCTATAATGTTTCCAAGAACCTAGTTTGACTCAGCAGCCTTATTGCAACTTAAATTCAAAACCGATTTTACTCAGTATTCCATTGGGCATGGAGTTATTGACAAAACAAAACAAAAACTAAAACTAAAAGGATATGTACAAATAAGCAGGATTTAAGGAAAGCCTCATGATAAGTAGAGTTTCATAAACCTCCCATTGAATGGGCCACTTGATACTTCTTCACATGCAAGATCTTGGAGGACAAAAGTATTTTTCTGCTGAGCTGATGCTATTGCAAATGGGCCTGTTCAGAGTGCATCAAAATTTCCATGTTTTCCCTTTTCTTTTCTTGTTGCATCCCATTTCAGAACCAGATCCCCTGCCTTGAAAACATATGTCTTAACTTTTCTGTCAAAAATTTATTTCATCTTCCTTTGGTGTAACTCTATTTTTTCCATAAGTTGCTCTCTGTCTTGTTGCAACTCTACCAAATTGTGGATCCTCCTAGTTAGATCATTTGGCTCAGAGTCAGCTTCTTGTAAAAAAATTTCAATTGGCAGTGTAAGTTGAACAGGAAAGATGGCTTCAATGCCATATACTAACTGAAAGGGGGATGTGCCAATTGAATTTTTATTCGTAACTCTGTCAGCCCACAAAGAAAATTTCAACTTGGAATCCCATCCCTTGGTATTTTGTTCAAGCAACTTCTTTATGATTCTGACTAAACTCTTATTTGATGATTCAACTAAGCCATTTCCCTGTGGATAGTAAGAAGTAGAATGTACTAGCTGAATTCCCATCTCTTCACATAATTTTACCAAGTGTTTATCATTAAACACAACAATGTTATTTGTGACTATTCTCTTAGGGCATCCAAATTTGGAGAATATGTTTTCTTACAGAAAATTAATGATCACAGTGTGATTGTCATTTCTTGTAGGAATGACCTCGATCCATTTGGTAAAATAATCAGTAGCAACAAGGATCCATTTATGATGATTGCTAGAAGGTGGATGAATATCACCTATGAAGTCCAAACCCCATTGTTGAAAAGGACCCAAGACCACAACGGGTTTGAGGAGAAGAGATTTTAGTTGTTGTTTGTCTGCAAACCTTTGGCATTTGTCACATGTTTTCACAAATTTACACACATATGAAAATAAAGATGGCCAATAGTAACCAGCTCTCAGGATTTTATGAGAGGTAGTATTCCAATAATGATGTCCTCCTGATCCAGGTGGATATCGGTGGCCACCTACCTTCTCCAACTGGCCCAAAACATGTTTCTGGCAATTTTAGTAATTTACTATTTTTAGCAGTTTTTACCTTCCGGGGCCATTTTGAGTCCCTAAATGATGTTTTTTGAGAAAACAGGAAGCAAAATGGATTTTTGATTAATGTTTCTCACCCAAAAGTTGTATTTCTCGGATAGATCTTTCCAACGAGCTATTGAGCGCCCCAAACGGAGATCGTATGCAAAAGTTACACCCCTGGGAAGTTGACGTATCAACTACCCCCATTGGGGCCCACAAACCTTTTGGATTTCCATCTTCCAGGGTTAGGGTTTTGGATTTTACTTATGTTAAAAATGCCCTTAGAGCCTCATTGTAATAATAATCTTCTCACAGATGCAAGTAGCCATCACATCTCTTCTCAGAGATAAGCTACCGCCATTCTAGCGAGTCTTTCACTCTGTACTTTTACAGTCTCTGTACATTTGTTTCATTAATAGAAATCGTGTATTATTTTATATCTATGACTCTTGTTATATTTCCGCTATATCTATGTTATATTTTTCTCTCTCTTGCAATATCTCTGAATATTTATGTGTTATATCTCCGCTCTCATTTCGTGCCGAAAATAATCCGGATCAGTGGTATCAGAGCAGGCTGCTCTTGATCATTTTCAGTGCATGTCCCCGACGAGGTCTGAGTATAGAAAGTTGGGTCTTAATATTTTCTCTCTTGAGGACAATCGCTCTCACAAACTCAATAAACCCTCAATGGCGGAAGAAAAGAAAAATGACGGAGCAGACGATCCTATCAGTCTGTTGCTTGAGCAAGCTCTCACGCGACAGAGGGACGAAATGATGGAGAATTTTTCCCACATCCTTCAATGCCTACCGATAGAATCAGACACATCTTTATCAAGTGGCCACTTTGGAGGCACCTCTCCTTTCAAGGTACAGGTTAATTTTGATATTCCTGTATTTGAAGGTCAAATAGATGCAGATTCCCTAGATAAATGGTTAAATCCGCTAGAAGGTTATTTCTCTGTTCATAATTTTACCGAAAAGGAAAAGATCACCTTCGCACTCCTTAAGGCTCTCCCCCATGTAAAAAATTGGTGGGAAAATTACTGGGAGCAGAGTTCCACGGAGGAGTCTAGAATATATGAGGTCGATCCCACTTGGGATTTTTTTGTGGATGCGGAAAAGGAACAGTATTACCCTGTTGGAAACTATGAGGACCAATACATGAGATGGACCACACTGTGGCAAGAGAGGGGCCAATCAGTTCCTAAGTTCACCAATAACTTCCATACATTGCGCATCAAGATGGGTATCAAAGACTCCGAACGACATTTGGTTCTGAAATACCGTGGGGCTCTACATAGATACATCCAAACTGAAATGGATTTCCTGGACATCTCATCACTCGGTACTGCCTATCGATATGCTGTTAAAATCGAGGAGAAATTTAAGCACCAGAACAAATGGGAGTTCGGCTCTACAAATGCACAACAACCAAAGTATGACAAAGACAACCCTAACAAACAGTCTCCCAAAAACTAGTCCAAGCCACAGGAAAAAAAGGGTCACGAGAAGACAAAGGACACTGGAAAATGGTGCAATTTCCACAAAATCCCCTGGCACAACACCGATGAATGTCACTCAAAATAGTCATTAGTGGCCGAGATCAAAGACAAGGAGTTGAACCCTGATTCAGAATCTGATTTTGAAAATAATGGTAAAAGACAGATCATCGACGCAGACCCCACTACTATTGTCGTGACCGCAACAATTCAACCAGAAGAACCAATAGATCCAGAAGAGGGGGAGCACCTTTTTCATTCACAGATGTGGGTGAAGGGGAGCCCGCTGCATTTTATTATTGATAGCGGAAGCCAGAAGAACCTCATCTCAATAGAGGTCGTCAAACAATTGGGATTGTTAACAACACCACACCCGGAACCATACATCATCGGGTGGCTTCACCAAGGAAGAGATCTTCATGTTAGCCAACATTGTCAATTGTCATACGGCATCCAACCCTTCAAGGATGAGGTATTATGTGATGTTGCCCCATTGGATGTCTATGATGTTCTCTTGGGCCAGCCATATATGTGGAAACGCCATGCTATCTATGAGTCTCGAC
>JZKD02S0745420.1:900774-913801 GCA_000966675.3 Picea glauca
GCTTTCCCCTCTCCCCCGGGAACTCAACGCAATGGAGACCATTTCTTCCTAAGGAGGGAGGATTGATCCAGGTGGATATTGGTGGCCACCCACCTTCTCCAACTGGCCCAAAACACGTTTCTAGCAATTTTGGTAATTTACTATTTTTAGCAGTTTTTAACTTTCGGGGCCATTTTGAGGCCCTAAATGATGATTTTTGAGAAAATGGGGAGCAACATGGATCGTAGATCATGATTCTCACTCAAAATTTGTAGTTCTTGGATAGATATTTCCAACGAGCTATTGAGCGCCCCAAACGAAGATCGTATGCAAAAGTTACGCCCCTGGGAAGTTGATGTATCAACTACCCCCATCGGGGCCCACAAACCTTTTGGATTTTCATCTTCCGGGGTTAGGGTTTTGGATTTTAATTATTTTAAAAAGGCCCTTAGAGCCTCATTGTAATAATCATCTTCTCACAGATGCGAGTAGCCATCACATCTCTTCTCAGAGATAAGCTACCACCATTCTAGCGAGTCTTTCACTCTATACCTTTACAGTCTTTGTACATTTGTTTCATTAATAGAAATCGTGTATTATTGTATATCTGTGACTCTTGTTATATTTCCGCTATATCTCTGTTATATTGTTGTCTCTCTTGCAATATCTCTAAATATTTCTGTGTTATATCTCCACTCTCATTTCGTGCTGAAAATAATCCGGATCACCTCCACACTCACTATTATGAAATCCAGTCATGATTTTAGCTGATTCCTCTTGGTTTATTCACCTCGAGAGTATCCCTGTTGGATTTTTCCAAAACAGTAAGTTTTCATTAATGCAAAAATTTATGGCCTTAATCTTTAAAGCTCTCCCTTGTGTTTTTGTCAAATCTGAAGGAACTGATAAATTCTGCAGAAAATAAATGATGTGACTGTACCATTCACAGTCATCTAGGTGAGCAGAAACCTGAAAATTATCACTACTTATGTCTTCTGAAACCTGAAAGTTCTCTGCATTTATACCCACAAAATTCATCTCAAGCAACTTACAATTTTCTTCTGCAAGGAGCTTGCAAGGCCTTGACCTTTCACAATTTTTGTTGGTTTGATATCGACATCAAATTCAATTAAATTTCCTATCCACTTACTCCTTTTTCCATCTATGTTAGGTTGTATAAGAACATCCTTAACAGAGCTTGAAGGTACATAGGCTATTACCTTGGCTTGAGGAATGTAAATCTTGAAGGCTTTTAATGACTTGATGAGTGCATATGATTTTTTTTCCAATGGTTCATACTTTACTTTAGCATCTCTCAAGACTTTACTGAAGAAGGCAACTGGCTTCTCCTGATCATCAATATTTATCTGCAATAGTACAACTACAATTGTATCTTTTGAAGCAAATGAAAAGATATAAAACTCCTTGTCAAAGTTAGGACTGATTGAAACAGGGGCTATTATAATGGCTTCTTTGATAGAATTAAAAGAGTGTTTAGCTTCTTCGGTCCATCTTACTTCAGAATTCTTTCTTAACATACAAGTAATGTGCTTTGTAAGTTCTAAAACGTTTGCTATAAACCTCCTGATAAAGTTTATAGTTCCAAGGAAAGACTGAATATCCTTATTTGATCTAGGAAGAGACAAATTTTTAATGGCTTCTACTCGGATCAATCCTTACCCCATTAGCTGAAACAATATGTCCAAGCCATTTCCCTTCTTTAAGTGAAAAAATAGATTTCTTAGGATTAAGAGAAATTCCATACCTTCTGCATTTTAGGAAGGCCTTCCTCAACTGTTGCAAATGATCTTCATGGTTGCTTGAAAAAACAGTTATGTTATCAAGATATATCAAAACAAAATTGTCTTTTTCTCCAACTAATGCAATGTCCATTTCTCTCTGGAAACTAGCTCCAACATTCATTAGTCCGAAAGGCATCTTTTCATACATGAAAGTTCCCCATGGAGTGGTAAAGGAAGTCTTTTCTCTGTCGTCCAGATGGACATCAATCTGATTGTATCCGAAGAATCCATCAATAAAAGACATCATGTTGGACCTTTACACCTTCTATAAAATGTGTTCCATCTTGGGTAGTGGGTAGTTATCTTTCCAAGAACACTTGTTTAAATTTATGCGATCCACACAAAGTCTGATTTCTCCATTTTTCTTTCTAACAGGTACAAGGTTAGCAATCCAATCTGAGTATCTGAGAGGTATAATAATTTTAGCATCCAATAATTTTTTGATCTCTTTTTCCATGGTACGAAGCAACATAGGACTGAAAGATCTAAGCTTCTGCCTAAATGGTTTAGTATCTTTGTTTAAAGGAATCTTGTGTTGAATTATCTCAGTGTTGAATGTTTTCAAGTCACTATATTGCCAAGAAAAGATATCAGCAAATTCTTTTAACAACTCACCATAATCAGCCTTTTGTTCTTTAGACAGATGAGAAGCTAAGTTTACATATTTAGGATCTTGTTCATTGGCTACATTAAACTGAAAGACATCCGAGTCCTCTTCCTTCTTTTCCAATTTGACAGCCACATCATTATTATCAAAAAGACTTTCTAAAGGGACCAATCCTTTAGGAATTCGGTTACTGGACAATTGAACAATTTCATGTGCTCCAATTTTACTTCTGAGCTTTGGCTTCTCAGCTTCTTCATCATGTTCATTTTCCAAATCAATTTGCAAATATGCAAACTCATCTATTACTGTAAGGAATCTAGTGAGTTCAACATCATATTCAAAAACCTTCCAAAACTTTACATTATCAGGGAGTGATGGCCTATACTTTACTTGGACTTCATAGTTTAATTTAGGAGGTAATAAAGGTATGAAAGAGTAGGCTCTAGGAACATGAGTAATCTTGAAATCTGTAAAAGCATGAATCACTGTCAAAACTTCATCTCTGTAGGCTTTCAGCCTAACATGTTTGGCCTGGAAGGATTGGTTTACTTGCTGAATTATTAGGTCTTTATATCCAAATACCTGTAGTCTCTTAATCTTCATCTCTTTGGCTGCATTTAATCCTAGGAGTAGCTCCTCATACTCTGCAATGTTGTTAGTCACTTTAAAATCAATCTTAAAATACAAATGAGTGGTTTCTTTTAATGGGGAAATGATGACTATGCTTGCTCCAACTGATTCTCTTGTACATGCCCCATCAAAGAACATCATCCACAAATCATTCTCACCTATTTCTGTTGGATGCACAATAGGTTTCTTAAGTAATAATTATTTTGAAAGAGTGTCATCGATTTGAAGAATACATGACCCCATACCTGTGTCCACTGAATAAATTGGGTGATTGATGGGATTCTGATCATCACCGATTATGTATGCAAGTTAATATTCTTTGTACAACCTTTTGTATTCTCCATCGAACACCAGAATTGTGGCGTATGATAGATTCATTTGTAGAGTTCCGCCAAGTCTTTTCATGAAATATCTAGACAAGAGACATCCAAAATTGGGAGGGATGTCTGCCACAACCACATCCATCACCATGGTTTTCATTGATGTTGAGGTCAAGGTCACTGCCAAATCTTTAATAAGCCCAAAGCATTTAACTCTCTTAGAGTCAAAAGATAAAAGATCATGATAAGTCTTAGTGATTTCTAGACCAAGTTCTTCCATCACAACCTTTGGCATCAGATTATGAGATGCACCTGAATCTAAGAGACAATTGTGCAATATTTTGTCATGAATATTCAAGGAAATGTAAAATGGTGGATAGCTCTCATCCCTATCTTCAATCATAGGACCTAGGAAAATAGTAGGTTGATTATCTTGAATGTTGAGGATATCAACAGAGTCAGAAGTGCATCTAGGATCAAGGGTGCTCAAAATGTTTTTCATAAATGACTCATTTTTCATCAGCTCAACTAGAGGGATTGGAATTTTAATTTTTTGGATTTTTGCTTCAATATTAAATGATAATGAGGTCTTGTTAGATGTTTTTACCTCATGGGATGGTGCTTTTAATTCAATCTACGGTTAATTTAAGTTCTACTCATCTTGATTATGTTGTTTGGCAGGTACAAGGTTTTTCTCTTTAGGAGGAGGTGTAGTACTTTGTTTTGCAGCAGTTGCCTTAGATATGAGATTGTATTTATTTTCCTCATCTACCTGAAATACACCATTGTTATCAGAAAGTTCATCAATTTGTTCATTTGTAAGGGCCTCCTCATAATCATTTTGAGTCAAAAATTATTTTTCCATCTCTGGTTTGACACAATGAATATGGTCTTCTTGATCTTCTGGACATTCATCTTCATCATATTCTTCCATCACAACATTTTGAAGAGGATCCTTTATCTTCTGATCCTCAGTAGGATTTCTCTGTCTCTACAAACTCTACACTTGTTGATTATTTCTCCTGAAGTTGTTTGGATTCTGATTTGAATTTTTGTTTGTATAATCATAAGTACCTCTTCCTTTGACAGGCTGCTTGATTTCAATTTTAAGTTTAGATATCTCAGAAGTTAAAGACTCTAACAGTTTATCCATCTTGTCTAGTTTTGGATTAATATTGGATGAAGAAGAAGCTTCATCTCTAGGCTCTCTTCTATCATTGTTTCCCTTCAAGTTATGAGAAACCAATATATTCGATTCCACTTCAAGGGAAGAATGTTGCATTAGAGATAGTGTAGGTGACCTTCTTTCTCTCAACAAAACACAAAATTCTGAATCAAATAAATTTGCATATGTGATTTTGGCAGAGGTATCTAAGGGCTTTATCTCAGCTGGTATTTTACTGTACATCCTATTGAACCTTGTAGTGAAATCAGAGATTGATTCATCATTTTCTTTCCTTAGATTTCCAAATTCAGTAATATACTACAAAAAATCTCTTCTATCACCCGAGTGCTTCAAAATGATATCATCCAATTTCTCTATGCTAGTTATTGAACTAGATGGAAGTTCCTTGAATCACTTCTTGGCATGGCCATCTAAGCTTTGGACAAAAACTCGGGTCCAAAGCTCTTCTTCCTCAATGTTAAGGTTTTCTGCATAACTGTAAAAGGCCTCTATATGTTCTTCAATAGTCACATCACCTTCACCTGTGAATTTGGGCATATACTTATGATAATCTCCTGTAGGAATGGCTCATACTGGATTTGGCAATATTAATGGTGCATACCTAGCAGCTAGGATTTGTTGCATCTTGGTCAAAGGAGGAGGTGCAACCATAATGATTACTGGTGAGAGAGGTGATAGACTTTTCTTTGATTCCTCGGCACTGGGGGGATTTAATTTAAAAGGGAGATAACTCTATGATGGGAAAGAAGTTTTGTATGAGGCGATATAGAATTTTGTAAGTTGTTTAGCCAAGTTTTCCTCACCTTTAGCAGACAGTTCTTGAAGAATATTCTCTACAACAAGGAGGCTAATGCGAATATTTATATGGTCTTGTTCCTGTTGTGAGTGAAAAAACTCAAGGGATGATGAGATGTGATTTCTTTCTAAAGTTTTAGATGATTCTTCAACCAAATTTGAGCCTATCACTTCTTCTGTAATGATATTTTCCTATTGATAAGAAATAATTGATTCTTTTGCGGTTGTTACAGACGTTTTTTCATTGACAATATTAGAGGAAGAAGATCCAGTGTTTTTTTCTATGGATTTCTTAGAATGAGAAAGAGGATTACTTTGGGTACCTGATTTAAAAGTTTGGCCTTGAAATGATCTTCCTGTTACGAGAATTAGTTCTGGGTTGGGCACTAGTGTGACAGGTGATTCTTGCGGATCCGCCCTGGTACTGATCTTCTTTGGAGCCAGGATGAACTTGTTGAGTTGTTAGATAGATGATTACAACCAATGTAATGTCTAATATTTGTCTATCTTAAAAGATCATCTTTGTGTTGTCTCCCAAGAAAGTTGAGCTTCAGTCTCCTCTCCCCAACAATGGCACCAATTTGTTATCACTCCAAGAAACGCTTTGTGGTTGTAAGACAAAGATGCTTGGTAACTTAAAGTAAACTTTTTTGTTTTTTTTGTATGTGTGGATCAATGGGATAAATCAACTACAGTGTGGCATTCAGACAGTCAAAATGGATAATCAAATGAACCAGTGATCTTAGGGATCAATAATCATATAGTATCTTTAAAGTGGGTGAAGAAATCAATGCTTATAAACCAGATACACAATGTAGGGATTAATAAACAATGTAAGCAACTATTAATCAAGTTATGAACTGACTAATGAGATGAAAAACATATTGCAGTTAAAAAAACTTGAATAAGAGTACAAAGGGAAAGGTCTTCCTATGAATTGAACTGTCTTCAAGTTTGTCTTCGATATCTAGTCTTCATCATTGCTATGTCTTTGATGTGTCATGGAGGAAAGGACACATGTCTTCAGTAGTTGGAAAACTTTCAACAACTGTGAACAAAGATTTAGTTGACCAATTAAGAATTCACCTCCAAAATCTCCACGAATCTTTGAAACTGAATATTTCATGATTTGGTGATTAATCTTTTTGATGCTCTCTTATCCTTTAAATCACCCAAAAATCACTTTGTTCGAGCTCAAATCTTCAAAATTATTACTCTGCAGTTTCAACATCTATTTCACCTTAGGATTTTATAATTAGTCGATGAAAGCTTTGCTTTTCAACAACTAATTGCTTATAATTGTGCCTTCTGTGCTGGTGAAAACTCTATTTTAATCAAAAGGAAAACCTTTCGTGTTCAAAATAAAAAATCATTGTTTATTTGATTAATCTCCCTGCAAATTTACATCCACTTGTGCCAACACCTGTAAATATGGATGTGTGGTAATTTTTGCCTTCAACTTTTTGATTTTCCTCTTCAGGCGCTTAGCTAACCACCATAAGCTATTATAGTCTTTTCTGATCTTTTTCTTCTTATTTTTATCCTTTATGCTTTCACATGCCAGCTTCTCAAAAGATGCATTGGTCTTTGCAAAATTATCTGATAAAGCTTTATATCTTGCCTTTATCACCCTTTCTAGAATCTCCTATTGTGCTATTATCTCCTTCAACTCCTTAATATTTTGTGATTTCTTTGATTTATTATTTCTTGAGGTTTCACCTTCATCTTTAGAAGTAAAAACTTCAAAATCCTGTGCAGGTTCCATGGAGTTCTCTGGACTTTTGATGGCTGGACTTTCATCATCTTTTTCTGGTTCCATCTCTGAATCTGTGTATGGAAGATTTAGAGCATTTTCCCTTTTTACAGTGGATTGCTCTGAGTTTGTTTCAAAATCTAGTTTCTTTTTAGCTTTCTTGGGATTTACACTAGATTTTTTCTCTTCTGGTGGATTTGGGAGAGCTCTCCTTCTAATTGAGCTACTCTGAGGAGTTGGCTGCTTCTTTCCTTCTTTCTTATTTTCATTCATATGTTGAGTTTGGGTCTCAAAACCTTCCCAAAAGACAAAGTGCTGCCAAGTTCTTTCTCTCTGTCTCAATTCTTCTAAGATGATCATTTTAATCAGGCCATGACGACAAAGGGCATTCTTAATGATGAATGGTTCGAATTTGATCCTATTACACACCTTTGTTAGGATTCTATTAAGAAAGAAAGGCAAATTTAGAAGGACCTTCCCTGTGAAGTGATCTAGGAGTCTGTAGTGATACAACATTAACTTGTCATACCTGTCCTCTGAGGTTACATATAGTTGAATGCCTTTGAACAGATCTTGCCATTCATCTTCAAGGTAAGAGAAAATGATACTTTTCTTCCAGGTTATACTTTAGAACTCTATTTTGAGATATGATCTAAAATCAAAATTCTTGGTTACTATTGTTTTAAACCAACTTTGACCTGTTCTGGGTAAGCCAGTTGCTGAAGCGATGGCAGCTTCATCAACTATCAGTTCCAGAGAACCCACTGCAACTTTCTTCACATCGTATGACTTTGCAAAAGTATCTGCTATCACCTGGTGATAGCCCTCCTACAAATTTTCTACATAGGTCATACATCCTGCATCTGAGAAACTCTTCTGAACCTCTGGATGAGAATGAAAAAAAAGATAAGTTGTCTAATTCTTTCCTCAGAAGTAGTCCTCCTTTCTTCCTTTCCATCTGCAACTTAATCACCAGTTAATTTGTACATGACTGACAGAGTAATCATCTTAATAAGGAAAGGGTTGGCACTGGTGAAAATGACCATGAGTTATCAATTCAAATATGAAACCCCATAATAGAATTTTTAAACACTGTGAGTTTAAAATAAGAAATGATGATTTGATTTGATGTCATCAAATAGCTGGTACTTTATCCTCTGGTTGCAATGTTGATTAAGAGTTTGTCATGTCTTCAAACCCTTCTATATCTTGCCCATGAAATTTGTGAGCATAATCTATCATGATGTTCTACTAGAATGTGATGAAAATGAGTCACCACTCATTTGCTTCCATTAACTCGCCATGATGATCGTATGGCGTGTGTCCGACATATCCTTTTTGGGTTTCTGTAGTCGTTGGAGGAAAAACCCGTGTTAACACTTTCACCGTCTTGCTTGCTGCTGGGAGTACACTTTAGCGATTGAAACCTGAGGCTTTCACCAACTAAATTCAACTTCAAAATAGATGTTAGCTGTTGAAAGGCTTTTTCTTGATTTTTTGAAAAGACCTTTTGAAGATCGATTTATTTCTAGGATAAAATCTTAAATCCTATGTTTTGACACTTCTAAATTCTAAAACTTTATATAGAACCCTATTTATAACCATGTTATCACCTACAAAATGGAACAAACCGACTGATTCATTTTGGGAGATAACAGAATCATCCCCTCTTTTCCCGTGCAGTTAGGAGGGAAGACTATGTACGTCGAAGTTGAATTGGTTGATGCGTCTCTCGACTACAATTTCTTGTTAGGAAGGAGTTGGACCTATGCTATGCAAGTAGTGGTCGCGACAGTTTTCCGGGTCTTGTTTTTTCCGCATGAGGGCTGGATCATGACCATTGATCAATTATCCTTCTCCTGTCCTGACCCTTCATCAAGGGTATCCACGGTCCCGATGATTGATAACCCTCAACCCAGCATCGTCAAAACAGGGGTTGGTTTGTGCCCACCGTTGATGGGTACTTTCAATTACCTCCCTCTGACCGACAATGTCCATTACATGTCGGTTGTCCTCGACTAGCCTAGGACCGAAATATTTCAAATCTCATCGTTTCAAACAACTTACTTTAAATATCCATGGAATATTCCTTCCCCGTCAGCCATGATGGAAGGGACATTGCATCATGGCATGGCCATGCCTTTTTCAATGGAAGACGTTGTGTACTCTAAAGTTCAACAAGCTTCTGTCGACCCTGATCCAACTCCCACACAGAAATTAGATCTGGTTCTCGAGCCTACATGGGCTTAAGGTTCCCTCGCCAATACTGATTCTTTATACTTAGTCTTTCCCTTAGACAAGGAGATTATTGAGGCAATGACTAGTTTGGACAAACCCAGGGATGATCTTCATCCTCGATATTATTTCCTCTCAGAGTTAATAAGAATCGAAGCAGATGAATTTACTTTAACTATGACTGGAGATAAGGCTTGTCCTATTGATCCAGGGAATCAAATTTTGCTCAAAATTAAAAGTGCTCGGAATCACTTCAAATCGAACGGGTGCATAGGCCTCATCGTCACGAAGCCAAAACAACTCGTTTGGGTTCAAACGAACGTCGGATGAGTGAGATATCGCGTTCTATTCAAATCGTCAAACATGCAAAAAAAATGTGTTGACTGTACAGTCCATACAGTCCGTACGGATGTTGACGTGGCAGGGTCGTATGACACATGGAAGATTCTGAGTTGGCAGGGTTGTGTGACACATGGCAGGTGTTGGTTGGTAGTTGGATGACGAATCGTTTCTTGACACGTGGCATTGGTGGTGAATGGATTTGTGACACGTGGCCCAAACAAGGGTCGCCACATGTCACCTTGGATATGGTTTAAAATTTGTGTAGTTAGTACGAATCGACCCCATGACCTCCAGGTAGGGGAAGATCCTTGGGAAGGGCCGCCCAACCGGCACACCCACCATTGATTCTTAACATATATATGTTTTAAAATTTATTTAAATTGAATTATGTTGTGAGTTGGGGTGTGGTCCAAGCCGGGGCTTAGCCCCGGCCCCTGGTCACATATAGCCACCATATAACCATTGTCGTGCACATTTTTCAAATGAAAATGGAGCCCACATGCTTGACACTTTGTGTGTTTTTACAAGTTTAAAACTTGGCCCTTTTTGTATGTGCGCGCAGTGACATGGTGACCCATATGTCCATGGTTTTGGCGGTTAGGGGCTAGGCGTGCCCTAACCGTCCTACAGTTCACACCATTTTGAGGTTGCACCCAGTGCTAGGTTTTAACACAAATATGAGCGTAGAGGCTAGGTTGAGGACGCAGAGGTGCATTTTGGCGATCCAGAGACAACAAGTTTGAAGGGGAACTTCCAGGAAGCCTATCTTCTTGAATTTTTGGCCAAACCAGGTGTCGAAAAAACCCAGCTAGGGGTTTTTGGACGTTCTAAAGCCATTGGAGCCATCTATTTGTCATTTTGAGCATTGTAAATCACATATTTTATCACTTTGAGAAAATAATACAAAATATCCATTGGAAGATAGACTAGGAGATGTAGCCCAAGAGAGGGGTGAACTCCTTTATCATTTGCTGTGTTATGTGTTTTTTGTTCACTGTTATTTGTTGTTGATTATATGCATCTTGAATGTGTAATTTCTATAAAAGTTGTGTTTTCAAATTGATCCATTTTCATAAGTACACTTGAATTAAAACTTGCAAATATTTTCAAGAATACAAGTCTTTATCATTTTTAGATCACCTATCAATCCTTTGGCTACCCGCGCTATTTACGCTGAAAGAAATATGGAAACCTTTTCTAAAACGATACCTATCGATATCTCCATAATCCCTGGAGTTGTGGAGAATATCTTCGTCGAAGCGGGCTTCTCCCCCAAAGAGATTCAAATCTACACAGATTTATTTAAGGAATTCCGTGACATGTTTGCCTAGTCTTATGAGGAAATTCCAGGCATAGATCCAAGAATCGTCGAACATGAAATTACAACATATCCTGATGCTAAGCTGACCCGACAGAAGGTTTGTCCAGATAATCCTAGGAAAGAAACAACTATTAAGGTTGAAGTAGAGAAACTACTTGAAGCTGGTTTCATCTACCCCATCTAATTGACTCAATGGGTGTCAAATCTCGTTCCAGTGAACAGATATTAGGGTACGATTCGCGTATGTATCGACTTTCGTGATTTGAACAAGGATTATCCAAAAGACAATTTCCCCATGCCATTTATTGACCAGATAGTCGATGAATGTGTAGGTTGTGAAGCCTTTTCTTTCATGGATGGTTTTTTGGGATAAAATCAGATACAGATCAAGCCCGAAGACCAACACAAAACCTCTTTCATCTGTCTGTGGGGTACATTCTCTTATCGAAAGATGCCTTTTGGTCTGAAAAATGATGTAGCTATGTTTCAACAGGCTATGTATTTTTCTTTCCATGACCTCAAACACATATTCGAGGCTTATCTCGATGAATTAGCGTCATGATCTCGCAAGAGATTTGATCATCCCGCACACCTCCAAATTATCTTTGAGCGATGTTGCTACTACCAGATCCGCTTGAATCCAAACAAATGCAAATTTTGCGTAACATTGGGTCATCTATTAGGTTTCATAGTTTCAACAACAGGGATCATGGTCGATCCTCTAAAGGTTGAGGAAATAGTTTAGTTTCCTCCCCTATGCACAATCCCTCAACTTTAGAGTTTACAGGGAAAAGCGAACTTTTTACGACATTTCATCACGAACTATGCTGAGATCACAAAGGATTTTATGTGTTTATTGAAGAAGGACGTTCCTTTCCATTGGGATGAAGACACTCAATTCTCTTTTGAAGCATTGAAATGTGCCCTCATGTCTACCCCTCTGCTGTTGGAGAAATTTCTATTTTCGACACACTAGTTCAGTGGGAGTAACATTAGTTCATTGGGAGTTAACTGACTAGTTCTATTTTTAGACTTTGCATTTTTACCATCACTATTATGCATGCATGCATTCCTAAGGAAAGCTAACTTCTTGATTGATTTTCTTAATTATGGAATTCTTTTCCCTATATATGAGTGTATTCCACTCATTCATTGTATCATATTGATCATGATCTATGTAGCAATCATTAGTTCATTGGAGTAGTGGAATATATTTTCTCATTCTTCCATATTGAATCTCTCTGATTTTCTTGATAAGATTTGTTTGTACTTTCTTTAGCTAGATATCCTGTGTGGGTTTCCATGAAACAATGACATGGTATTAGAGCTATGCTTCTTGGAGCAAGCTAGACAAGCCAAAGAATAAGGAAAATTGGGATTTTGGTGAGCTAAATCCATGGTCGTAACTTTCAACAATTATTCCTCCCAGAATATTACGTTTTTGAGGAAATGGCCTATCTTGAAAGAAAATCGGCCCATTTTGGAAGTGGGTTTTCAACTGTTTGGCGATATGCCTCACGGTTTTCTCAGAAAGTAAGTCGCAAGATCATCTCCTGAAACTGATATGAATTTTTAATTTCTTAATTTTTCACTTGCAGATTAAGAGTAAATTTTTAGGGGTTCTTGGAATCAGTGGGAGAGATGGATATGACAACTATTATAAATTCAAACTTGGTGGTAATCCTCACACCATAAAATTATTTTTATTGGAATCCCAAGATGACATTCCAACTCAAAACAAAAGGACTGTATAATTTGACTATGGCGGCAGAAACAAAACCTACATAAGTGATTGAGAAGATGAGATGGGCGAACCATAAGGATGAGGCCATGTGACTACTTCTTGAATTAATATCCACTAATTTATGGTTTCATGTTTCTGCATGGAAGACTCCAAATGATATTTGGACCACCTTGGAAGGACTCTTTGGAAAGCAGGATAAGATGCGAGGTCATATGCTTGAGGTAGAGTTGAATACCTTAGACCCTAAAAGTTTTGATAATATACAAGATTTTTTTACTAAATTTAAATCTTTGCTATTAATCTTGGGTGAATG
>JZKD02S0745420.1:927744-950113 GCA_000966675.3 Picea glauca
TTAAATGTTCAAGTACAATATGATTCAAAATGAAAATGTCTCCTTGGTATATATAGGAGACTAGGAGGTATAATTACAACTAATGGCCTAAAGTCGACATAAATAAAATAACATTGCTAATCTAATATGCCCCAATTCAGGGGTAATAAATAACATTACTAATCTAATATTCCCCAATTAAGGGGTAATGAGACAATATTAGGGCTTAACAAACAACTTATTTTAACAATATTGGCCAAGCTAGGACCATAATGCACTGTATATGTCTCCAATTTCCATTCTGGCGGATGTCTTTTTGGAACAAATTGGAAAATTCCTATGTTGGCTCATTTCATTGAGTCTCTTACACAAGAGTAGACAAAGATCATACATATGGGCCTCATGAAATATCCCAAAGCACATGCACTCACTATGTAGGATGGAAAAAGGTCATTAAAACAGAATAGGAAGGAGGGATATTCCAAATCCTTTAATGATTCTTCAAGTTCCAAAGACTCTTCAGATTCAAAGAAGAAGAAGAAGGAAAAGCAGTGCACTTACTGCAATAAACCGAATCATGAAGAATCCACATGCATGAAGAAACAGATCGATCTTATTGCACATGTACTTTAACAGAACAACCTTGGAAACTTCATTCCAGAGGGAGTCAAGAAGCAGAAGGAAGAAGATCCTGATCCTAAGAAAGGTAATCATTATTCTCTTGTTGCAATTAATTCCTCATCTGATTCATGGATTATATATTCCGGTGCATCCCATCATATGGCAGCGAAAGAGGAAGTTTTCTCTTCCTTGAGTCCATGCTCAAGAGCCCATATTCTCATGGGGAATGATACTCCAGTAGCATTAGTAGGAGAAGGGAGAGTGGAACTCCACAATGGAAGTTTTGAGAATGTTTTACATGTTCCAAAGCTTTCTATGAATCTTCTCTCAGTTTATCAGATTGCTTAGAAAGGTAAAAAGGTTGAATTTACATCAGATTCAGTTTTAGTAATTGACATGCATGACAATTCCATTATTGCAATTGGTGAGGTGGATCACAAGTCAAGGTTGTATAAATTCACTAAGTTTTCTGACGATGACTCCTCTTTTCTACTTACACGTAATGAGAGTACTTTGCATGCACCTCCACTAAAACATGCATATACTCTTGTTCTTCCATCAGTTTCAGACATCAGAGATGATTCCATACACTCAGATTCTGTACATGGAAATAAGCAGGTAGTACATCCAGATAAGAAGTCAGCGTCGAAGCTTCAACGGATGCCCAAGAAGGCACATACCACACTTCAGAAAGCATGAAAACTTGCAGGGAATCCATTGGATTTCAGGAGTACTCGATCTCAGCATGAGGATCCTTCTCATGTATTTTCATATTCAGAACCTCCGATGCCCATGCATTGCTATATGGTTCAATCTACTAATTCATAGAACTACAATAGGGTTGTGGGAAATCCATTATGGAAAGAAAGCATGCAGAAGGAGTATGACTCACTCCTATAGAACCAGACTTGGAATTTGGTTCCACATCCACCAGAAAGGAATATTTTCAGGTGCAGATGAGTCCACAGGATTAAGAAGTACAAGGCCTGACAGGTTGCCAAAGGACTTCATCAGATCCATAAATATTTCTACATCTTCATGAAGACTTTCAATGAGAATAAGTTTTAGACTTCGCGGGATCGTCTTGCAGTGAAGAACACAGTTGTATAACAACTATTATTTTCTTATTTTGATACATTATCTTTTGAGGGGGGGTTTTGTTCCCACGTGGTTTTCCCTCTTCCCTCACTTTTATTCAGTGTTCATTAACTACATTGTACATGAGTACCTAAAATGGCCTAGTAGCCGGGACTCATTTTTACTCCATAGTGATGTTCAGGGGGGTGTTGGAGAAATTTCTATTTTCGACACACTAGTTCAGTGGGAGTAACACTAGTTCATTGGGAGTTAACTAACTAGTTCTATTTTTAGACTTTCTATTTTTACCATCACTATTATGCATGCATGCATTCCTAAGGAAAGATAAATGCTTGATTTCTTTTCTTAATTATGGAATACTTTTCCCTATATATGAGTGTATTCCACTCATTCATTGTATCATATTGATCATGATCTATGTATCACTCATCAGTTCATTGGAGTAGTGTGAATATATTTTCTCATTCTTCCATATTGAATCTCTCTTATTTTCTTGATAAGCTTTGTTTTTACTTGCTTTAGCTAGATCTCCTATGCAGGTTTCCATGAAACACTGACACAAAAGACAATTTCCCCACACCATTTATTGACCAGATAGTCTATGAATGCACAGGTTGTGAATCCTTTTCTTTCATGGATGATGTTTTGGTATACAATCAGATACAGATCAAGCCCAAAGACCAACACAAAACTACTTTCATCTGTCTGTGGGCTACATTGGCTTATCAGAAGATGCCTTTTGGTCTGAAAGCTGTTGGAGCTACGTTTTAGTGGGCCATGTATTTTTCTTTCCACGACCTCAAACACATATTCAAGGCTTATCTCAATGATTTAGCGTCATGATCTCTCAAAAGAGTTGATCATCCCGCACACCTCCAAATTATCTTTGAGAGATGTCGCTACTACTAGATCCACTTGAATCCAAACAAATGTATCTTTTGCGTAACATCAGGTCATCTGTTAGGTTTCATAGTTTCAACAATAGGGATCGTGGTCGATCCTCTAAAGGTTGAGGCAATAGTTTAGTTGCCTCCTCCGTGCACAATCCCTCAGCTTCAGAGTTTATAGGGAAAAGTGAACTTTTTACGGAGTTTCATCATGAACTATGCTGAGATCACAAAGGGTTTTATGTGTTTATTGAAGAAGGAAATTCCTTTACATTGGGACAAATCTTCTCAGTGTTCTTTTGAAGCATTGAAACGCTCCCTCACGTCTACCCCTCTGCTTCAGCCACCCAATTATAATAAATATTTCTTATTGTACTTTGTTGCTGCGGAGTCGACCATCAGTATGGTCTTGGTTGAGGAGTATGATTTTCTCTCTGAATATGTGATTTATTACCTGAGCCGAGGCCTGGTTGTACCAGAACTCAATTATTCCCACATTGAAAAACTTGCGTTGGCAACAGTTCATGCTGTCCGATGGTTCTGTCATTACATCTTGTTTCCCAAGACCACCGTCATTGTTGTTGTGAATCCATTTCAATACGTGTTGACACGACAAGTAATTTGCAAAAATATCAGTAGATGGATAGTTATCCTCCAGGAATTCGACTTGGATTTTGTTTCGGTGAAATCCAAAAAGTTGTTGGTCTTTGCAGAAATCATTTCGAAACTTTCGGTCAAATTGTTGGTCACTATAATTGCTTAATTAATTTAAACAATCAAGTGCTACATAAATTGTCAACCCAGGGAAGTCTGTTTATTTCAAAGGTAACCACGCACTATATATGCTCAATTCAAAAAGCAACCTAGAGTTGTAGTAAAGGAAACTATATTAATCACACTTGCCTTGAATGAACTGAAGTCCTAGCTTGAATTACAGAAAAGAAAACTACTTATTGGAGAGCTTGAAGAGATGATTAATCTAAAGAATCCTGGATTACATTGAAATAACAACTGCAACAGGAAAGAACAACTATTTTGTAACCAGAGAACAAGACCCTATTCCCAAGCAGGAACTTCAACACTTTGCTTCTGATGAACACACTTTCATGAACTCATTAACGCATTGAAGGCTTAACTATTCTAACAGAGAACAAGACCCTTAATTCCTTCCTTTAAGCAGGAACCTTTAGCACCTGTCTCTGATTAGCACACTCATGAAAATAATTGAAAGCTGACTACTTCTAACATAGAACAGGACCCTTTAATTCCTTCCTTTAAGCAGGAACCTTTAGTACCAGTCTCTGATTAGCACACTCATGAAAATAATTGAAAGATGACTACTTCTAACAGAGAACAGGACCCTTTAATTCCTTCCTTTAAGCAGGAACCTTTAGTACCAGTCTCTGATTAGCACACTCATGAAAATAATTGAAAGCTGACTACTTCTAAAAGAGAGCAGGACCCTTTAATTCCTTCCTTTAAGCAGGAACCTTTAGTACCAGTCTATGATTAGCACACTTCATAAATCCATCACACAAGATTTCTAATTAAAATGATTAACAATTAACCAAGCATGAACTTCATGAAAACAATGTAACATTCAATAAAATAGAATTCTTAACAAGACAGAGTTCAGTAGTGTTTCAACAAAGAAAAAATTAATCAAGGCATAAACAGAGATCACACTAACACACTATAAAACTAATGGGTGAATCTTGTGAAGAAGGCTGGCCCTCCCTTCTCACAAGATTCCCCTGAGACGAAGAGGCTAGAGAAGGATGCTCAAAACAGTCTTTTATTCATCTATCAATGTATCATATTACAATCTGAAAATGAAGTATGTCCTTCTCTGTGAAACTTTCTTAGTACATAAAACTGGATCCTTTCGAATGGTTATTTCCTCTTATTTAAAGAGGAGAATCCCTTCGGTACAATTGATCAACAAATTACAGGTGTATATCTAGGTCCTATTCTTAGTCGGATCGACTTTCTAAACTGGAATAGGATGTCCTAGTCTCTCGCAATAGAATGCTATTACAAGTGCTGAATGAGCTGTTGCTGTTACGGCTGGAGTAACAGTTCTTTCTTGTTGCTGTTGTTGCAAGTTGTTTCGACATCGCAAATCGCAGCTATTTCAGCCACGGGAATTGTGCTCTGACTATTTCAGCACTTCTCAGGTAGAAACGATGGTTGATGCTTGGATCACGGTGCGGCTGTTGTAGTCAACCTGTGTGAGTTGTTGTTGACCACAGACTGTGTAACGGCTTCCTGTGTTTCAGCATCGTTGACCATAGACTGTGTAATATCTTCCTATGTGTTTCAGCAATGTCGACCATGGACTATGTAACAGCTTCTGTGTTTCAGCATTGTGGACCATGGACTGTGTAACAACTTCTGTGTTTCAGCATCGTCGACCATGGACTGTGTAACAACTTCTGTGAATTGATGTTTCAGCAACAGACCTCAAATGCTAATCTTCATTTTGAACTGTTTCAGCACTTATACATTTCTAATCAATGGTTAAGTACGAGAGTGATGTAAAATATTATGCAAAACAGATTAAACGTTTAGTAATGAGAAGGGACGTTGTATACCTTTGGAATGATAAGATAAAGTGATAATATGAGTTTAAATGTGGGTGATCAAGAGTGTAATAGTGGCAAAAAGTATGGGCAAAAAGGTACATTGTGTGGTCCTAACACAAATTAGATGATGTTATACCCAAAGAGTCGCCTATCAAAGGAGACATGTTTCTGATTGCATCTTCAAACCCCTGGTATGGATATATACTAGTCTATCTCCAGACTTTGAAGTGCCCTACCTCTGATTCGCGTGATGAGCGTCATCGTATACACCATTAGGACAAAAAATATCTCATACTTGAGGACACTTTGTATCATCGAGGTGTAGATTGCATCCTTCGCCGATGTCTCACCCATGAATAAGTGAAAATTGTGCTTATGATTGCCACACTGGAGCATGTGGCAGTCATTTTTCTGGGTTGGAAACAACCCAAAATATTCTACGAGCCGGCTAATTTTTTCCAACATTAATCAAATATTGTGTTGAATCGGTCAAGAAGTGCCTCCCATGTCAGATCTTCTCTCGAAAGATGAGGGCACACCCCGCTCCCATGCTTCCCGTCATCACAGTTGGTCCCTTCACCAAGTGGGTAATTTATTATGCTACAGGAAACCCTCCTTCCACAAGGGGACATCGTTATATCAGCGTAGAAGTAGGCTAATTCACGAAGTGGTTCGAAGCGATGCCAACTTTTAAAGATGATGGCAAGACCACAACTCTCTTTTTGTTTAACCAGATAATAGCAAGGTTCGGCATCCCGAGAGAGATTGTCACTGACCATGGCAGTCAATTTCGGAACAAAATAATGTCCAAGTTAACGTCAAATCTTGGGTTGAGGTAAGAACATTCATCACCCTACTACCCACAAGAGAGTGGTCAGGTGGAAGCTATGAATAAATACCTTAAGACTATCTTACAATGAATGATTGATTCGGCCAAGTCAAATTGGCATTTGATGTTGTACTCGGCATTATGGGCCTACCAAACGCCTATTAAGACTGCAATCGGTTTCTCACCTTTTCAACTCATTTATGGGATGGAAGAAGTCTTGCCTATAGAGTGCCATATCCCCTCTCTAAAGTTGGCAGTACACTCCAGACACTTTACCACTTGAAGAGCTTTATTATATCTTGAGCAGCTCGATGAGCAGTGTCAGGATGCAACCTTGGATAACGAGGCTCACAAAAAAAAATTCAAGTGTCAGTATGATCGATTCATCCGCCCTCAAATTGTCTTTGAAGGCGACCTTCTCCTAGTCTATGACCAAGATAAGGACTCCCTGGGGGCAGGGAAGTTCAAACCCTTGTGGTTCGGACCTTTCATCGTGAAGGACATTCTAAAGAAGGGTTCTTATCATCTTGTGTACTTTGAGGGAAATTATTTGATAGAGCCTATAAATGGGCTCTATATCAAGAAGTATTACTCGTAGGTGGGTCGCCTTGGATGAATTCTTGTTACATATGTATATTCCTCTACATTCTCTTTTTAGTTTTCGTCTTTTTTTTTATGGACGTGTCGTTTTTGATGTCATCTTTTTCATTGTGGCAGATGTCAAGTGAATCATAGGTGTTCATTGGGTTCGTGGACGGTGCTAGCCGACACACTCGGACACTTGCTTCCGCAGCTTGGGTGATTTTCACACCTTAGGGTCAATTTATATCTTCAGGAGGTATTTGTTTAGGTGATGCCACTAACAATGTCGTCAAATACAACATAGTCTTAGAGTTGCTTTGTGACTCTTTGTCGCATGGTATCTCTCACCTCCGGGTCTACTTAGATGCTCATCTAGTTGTGTCTCAATTAAATGGAGTTTACCGTGTTTACAATCCTACACTACACCAATGGTTCCTTAGGGTACGTTTGTTAGAACGAAGATTTGATTACATTACGTATATCCATGTTCCTAGGAGATTGAATCAAATCACAGATACTCTACATAATCATGTATTAGATTGCCATATTGCAGACATGTAAGAAAAATCACACACATGCACATGTAAATACATTTGCAAAATAGATGTAATCCATAAGACATAAAAAAGATGAAAAATATCCATAAATATATCAAAATATATCAAAGTACATGAGTGGGCACAAGCACCTCAAAAATATGTCTAGTCAGAGTCATGGGGCTTATGCCCTCAAAAATATACAAAAGTTTGTCTCAAAACATAAGTAGTCTAGCCTAGCTAAGGGCGGTGCCTGTTGTCCCTGCCATAGTGAGAAACAATGTTTTCCAAACGTCGAAAGAGTTGGACCCGAGTCTGTGGCACCCCAACTACGTGAGGTTGCATCGACGTTGGGAGATCCTTGATCTCTGCCATAGGGACTATACGAGTGAGCATGGTAAGGTTACGCTCTACCTGTCTCAATACTCTCTCAGCCTCTCTGACTGGAGGCCCCCCTGCTGCTGGTCTGGTGGCTCCAGCTGGTCCTGCCTATGGTCGAGGATGACGCCTAGTCCTCAAGAAGTCTATTGGATGCACTAGTACCACATCTGTACATAATAGATACGTAAGTGTCAGATACTCTGGTATACAAAAAAATGGTATATATAAAAAAAAAGACATAAAATTTAATAACTTTGAAAAGAAAACTTACCCATCTCTCCTCGCTCCACTCTGGGAGGTATAGGCATGTCAGGATCTCTCGAAAATTTAATCCCGGCATAGGGGTGGTCCTCTATTGCCAGAATCTATCGTGACCACCTGTCAAAAAATTTGTCATCAAATGCCTCGATGGTCCTCCCCCCACCCTATCGTGGTAACAACGCTGCCCATCTACATAGTGCCGATAGAGAGGCCTTGTGCCCTCATATAGTCTCTTCATAAATAAGGCTAGGTACCCTATCGAAGAAAAAGAAGCACAAAATGGTCCCAAACCTGAAGTTTTGGTGCTCCCGTATCCGACACTCTGTTAGTTGTCTCTTCATGCAATTCAACATGGTGGTACTCTAGTCAAAAATCCATGAATTTAAGCATTGTACTGCACAATGCATGTGCACCCGAGAAGCCTGATGTAAAGATGCGGATCCAGTGATACGCCTAATAAGTATAATTATCACTTTGAGTGATAGGTTTCTGATCTTATGAATAGGCACCTGAGAACCTACTTTCTTACTACCAACCTTGCAATGGAGTCCAATCAACTCCTGAATGTTGTGGGGCCCATGGGGAAAAGTGCACAAGTTGACAGGATCCCCTCTCCTCGAGAGACCAGTCAGAAAGTAAATGTCCTTAGTCATTGGAGTCAACGAATTCCCCTCGAGCATGAATGCCTCTGCGTCATGATGCTAGTAATTTATCAATGCATTTAGAAACCTGGGTTGTGGCCTCATAAACGAACACTGGAAGAACTTTAACAACCCGCATTGTGACAAAACAACGATAGCAGCAGGGTCCTTGGATACCAAAAAATCAATTTCCTCATGCTCCCTCTCTCTCCAATGCACATACATCCTGCAAACACAAAGAAATGGAGATTTAACTATTGCATTTCCCTTTTTTTTCCCACTTATTGAGGGTGTACGTGGGTTGTCTTGAGGATACTCGCACGTACATGTGGGTAACTTCTCTTCTGCCCACATGTACACGCCGGTTGTTCTTGGATAGCCCACGTACATGCAGAGCCGACATCTTTAAAGGTCAGTGCCCTCCCAAAAAAACAAAATAAGTGAAAAAATGGAAGATGGAAATGCAAGGGAAGTTAGTATGTACTTACTTGGTGCAAACAGAAGTTTGTTTCATCCACTGAAGCTCCTGCAATCAACTATTTCATCAAAGGGGTGTTTTTTGACTTTTGGTCAATTCTCAAATTACAATGGTGATAATGAGCTACCAGCTTTCTATTTATAGACTTTTGGCCCCCTTTTTGTCATTTTTTGGACCCTTTTGCCATTTTTTCTAGCTTGAAAATCGCTTGCTATGGTTCTTGAGTTTCTCAGGGGATGTTACGATAAGTGTTACTTTGGGTATTGCGAATTTTTTTGAGAGTCGGGTCGGTTTTTAAGGTCTTTTGGTAAAAATTCATTTTTCCAACTTTGTGCATGCAAGATAGGATTCCACCTCCACTTGTTGCACCTCGTTGTATTTTTTTCTTTTCCATAGGATCGATCCCACCAAATTGTGACACATAACCCTCACTTTTTCTCTATAAGTGTCATAATTTAGTGGTAGAGCCTACCTGTATATGGATTCCCTAGGTAGATCCTGGTTGTATTTTGGTGTCCATGCCATCGCTAATGACTATTGGCTCGGGAGTCCTTATTAGTTTTTCTTGATTACAAGTATGAGCCTCATTTGCATGATCCATTATCACTCTTGACCTCACCCTTGGGACTCCAAAAACACAACGGGTTTTCTTTTAAGCCCTTTTCAGACCCTCTAAACATGAAAAGATTTTCGAGCGATCTTGCTACCCTTCACACTCGCTAAACTAAACTTTGAAGGCACATTTGTCTGGCGGTAGTTTACCCCTTTTCTAGTCTAGATGGTCAAAATTATGAACAAAGGTATACTCTAGGAGCCTCGGTTCTCTAGAAGAGTATTCTCAGGTATAGATTTAACCCTTTTTCATGCCTAAGGGACTAAACTTACGAAAAAGGAACCCCCCACGGAGTCCATAGTTAATCTCTTTTCAAACTCCCTAAAATTGAAAAGATAGCCGAGTGATATTGTTTTTTCACACTCCTTAAATTGGCCCAGAAGAACATCCCTTACAGAGTCCATAGTTAAGCTCTTTTCAGACTCCTTAAATATGAAACATTTGTCGAGTGATATTGTCTTTATCCCACTCGTTAAAATGATTTTGAATAGATGTTTGTTCGGTACTAGTTTACCCCTTTTTCAAGCCGACTAGACTACCTTCGAAAAAGGTACCCCAGTGGAGTCTCCCTTTACGCTTTTTCAGACTCTATAAAAATGAAAACCCTCTGAACTTACCTTCTATGGGCTCACTAAAATCACATTGAAGGACATTATCATTGTGTCTTATTAATCACATTCAAATTCATGCATCTTTGGCCTAATGCCGACTCTATGTTGCTCTCAATTGAACCATATGAAGCATGCCTTATACGCAATCCTTGTAGCACTTTTCCTCCACGTCTTGACACCTTGACCCATGGAGGATTTTTTCCGAGTGTCCTTTTCATGCATATGTCCCCTTTCTCTGATCATCCATGTGTTCCTTGCATTTGGAACTAGTATGTTTGTGACACTCGATCCTCCTTTGTAACGTAGAATTCTTTATTCTTTTTCAAGCTTCCCAAAATGATTGAAAAAGACAAAAAAATCAAATATACCCCAAAAAGAGGAAGGGAAAAGTATTTTATTTTTGTTGACAGCACAATGAGTCTTCCTTGGACAAAGCACATCCTTTCGTTTGATTCGTCAAGCCCTAGGATTTAATATGACCTTAGGAAGTTGTTCTCGCTACATAGAGATGTGTCCTCCTCCATTTGGTTACCTTTCCAAAGATATGGAGAGTTCTCTTTGCCTCCTGCGTCATGAACTTATGTCAATGCCATGATCCCTGAGCCTCATCTTTTGTCGTGATTTTGTCCAAGGGAATTCTTACTAAACTTGAGTCAGCCCTTCTATCGTTTGTCTATTGGCCTCATGTCTAACCACCTCGAAATACCAATCAAGTCCTTTCTCAAAATCAATGAAGTTCTATGCCTGATCATTAATATCTTCTTGTCTGTCCCCGACGAGACGTCGAAGACCTCTAGGTAGTGAAGTCGTACACTCATATTTCACTCCTAAATAAGTTTTGAAGATTCTGAATTTATTGCTCAAGCTCTGAAGACCTCATCTCCAACCATTAGGCATCATTGGCTTCTTAAAGATGGATACTATACATGTATATCTTTTGATTTTGAGATGTAAATCCACTGTGTATTTCTCGCGGCTACAATTTATATAGTTATATGACATGGATCTGCAGTGTATTTGATTGGAAACCATGATTTTATTTCATCCTGAGCATGGATATGCCTCGGTGAGACCAATTGTTATTTTTGCAGATAAAACCTCCTGAATTTCGGTCCCTGGGCTCACTTGCGTCGTACAATGGTGAAGATTTGTAATGTATTTCGGCCATAATATTCTCTTCCGACCTCACACATTAGGGGGTATCTATTAAAAACCTAAATTTCACCTGACATGGATACATGACATCAAGCCATCTAACTTGCTATATTTACCAAGCCATTATTGAAAAACTCTTTTAAAAACCATGATTTTGAAGGTGTACGTGCCCTGGACCATTACTGCCTGCATACACATGCTTGTTGAGCCACTACAACTCGCGTACACTCACAGAATATCACAAAATGTGGAAAATTGCATAGGATATTGGTTTCTGGGCCGTTACTTAACCATTTGACTGCCCATAGACAGTCACCCCAACTGTTACTATCCCTTTTGGCCTATAAAAGAAGTGGTTTGGGTCCCATTGCAAGGAGAAGCATGCGAGAAAATAAACTCAACCCATTTTATCAATCCCCCTTTGCCCCAATTGTAAATCCCTTACCATTTCCCTAAGAGAGAACTAAAGAGGAGAAGAAGACGTGGAAGAAGTTGGTGCATGGTGAAGAGGAGCCCAAGACCAATTTTTAGGAGTAGTGTCGGTCTCATGTTGTAAGTGACTTTTGTCAGATTAATATAAAGAAGCACTTTTTTTGTCCCACCAAATGATGTATTAAACTTATATGATTTGTTTAAATTTCTTGTTTATGATGTCTAACCCACTAATCCATATTTAGAATGCATTCTTGTAGTTTCCTGTTTGTCTTTTGATGAATGCAGGTCAACCTTGGGAGGCTATTTGCAATTAGGAAACAACCAAGCACAAAGGGATCGACACTGGACGCGAAGTTTAAGGTAGGCCTACCAGATTCCTCTCTCTTGTCTTTTATGTATGATTGTGCGGTAATGTTGGGATAGTGATAAAAAGTAGGAGACTTTATATGGTTAGGTTTGCCTACACTTTAGAACCTTTGTGTAGTATGTAGAGCGATTTTCCCGCTATAGCAGTTGTACAATTGTGTCTTCCACTTCTTTAAGTTGTCTTTTTAGCCATGCCACATTCCCTTCACGACCCTTTGCCACTGACGCTTCCATAGTCTTTCTCACTAGTTTCCACCTCAACTCCATGTTTTCTTGATAGAGTTCAGTGATAGCCAGATTTTCCTGCTTTAATTGCTGAGATGGATCTTGATCATTCATTCTTGTGATATCTATTTTCCTTGTTCTACTTCTTCCTTCGCAGCTCGATCCTCCATTAGACTCGAGCCGGATGGTGTACATGAGTAGTTCTTCAGCCACTGATCTGGCACGCAACTCTTCTGAAAATTGAGCTTCCACAACTTCCTTTTTCTTCCTTGGCATGCCCGTTCCTGTCTTTCGTTCCTATGCAAGTCCTTCCACTTTGGGTTTCACACGGTTTGATATGGTCTTCTCTGTGGGTAAAGAAGTGACTCCCTTTACGTCCTTGGGAATTCCTACAGCAGGTGAGAACAACTTCCAGTGATTTTGGGGCTTGGACCTAGAAATTCTTCTGCTCCGCGCACCTTTCCTTATTCTTTGGGAGATCACCATGGCATGACCAATACATATTATGCATGTGGCATATCTGATAACTGCACATGGGGGAGAATTTTGATCAAACTGGGCTGGCAGGGGAATTTCAAACAGGGTGCAGACCTGGTTTCATGAATGAAATGAGTGTCGAGCATCTGAGATTTATAACAAGTTCGACATAAGAAGGAATCATGTTGTAGGAGAGGGAATTCATGGCATCGAGATGTTTTGAATCGAGTTGCAAGTTTTATATGGAAAATCCCCATGTGCAGAATGCATGTGATAAGGCTTGTTGGGCATGCATGATACGAACGCCACGATTTTTCATTCATTCATCCTTCATGATGAACTGATAATAGTTTTTGTACTTGCCAATGTGACTTCCATTAACTACTTGAATTGACCTGGGGCACGTAGAGACTGGTTTTTTAATAGGACTCAACTTTTTTGAAAAGACAATCCCGTACCACTTACACATGTTTAGACTCAGACACCCCTTACTGTTTCCAAGGGCCAACTGACCACTTGCTAACTTTGACCCATGGTGCTATGTACCTGACTTCGCATGTTTGAGTGAATGGGTCATACCCTGGCTGAAACCGACTCTAAATGGAAAGAAAAATGGTGGTGCTAACAGCTAGCTCCAATGGGTATGCTATCCTCCCCGCGAGGTAGCAAAGAATAGTAGACTAGGTTCCTGAACATTGTGATTTATTCGACCTTCAGACACTGAGAGAAATAAATAATAGATATAAAACAAACTAAACCTATCAACACAACTTCTAAACTTCAACATAAACTTAGGGCCTTCACTTCGGGCTTTAATTTTCTACTGACCTACTGAATCGACGCAAAAAATAAAATGACTGTTTACAATGATGAATGACTTAATCAGATTAGATGTCATCAGGTAATGTTTGAGGAACCTACTATTTACAAGTTCCCAACCAAAGCATTCTCCATCTAATCCTTCTGTAAAATAAGCATTTCCCCGTAATGATCGTTGATTCTGAATGGACCCCTCCAAAGATGGTCAAACTTTCTATTCTTTCCTTTGTCCTCTTTTCTCGCGTCCCATCTCTAGACTAGATCACCCAACTGGAAATCCTCTAGCTTAGAACGCTTATCAAAATATTTCTTTATCCTCACCTAATGAAGTTGCGACCGATTATACACCTGCTCCCTCAGTTGTTGTGTGTGAATTAGCTGGTTCATTCTCCTTTACACATAATTTAGCTCGACCTCCTATTCTTGCAACAACTTTCTAACGGGCAGTCCCAGTGAAGTATGGAAGATTGTGTCCCCGCCATAAACAATATGGAAAGGAGACATTGATATAGACTTCTTGGTGGTAACCCCATCTTCCCACAGTGCGTAGATAAGATTTTTACGCTAGGATCACTTGTTGTCTTGCAAGAGTCTTTTGATGAACCTGTTCAGGCTCTTATTCGAGGATTTTGCTAACCTGTTTCCTTGTGGATAGTACGTCGTAGAGTGCCCCAAGGTTATGTTATAATCCTGACAATTGTTTTCCATCCTCTTAGACTTGAATGTGGTCACATTTTCTGTTATGATTTTAACGGGACACCCGAACCTCGACAAGATGTTTGTCTCCAGGAATTGGATGATGACTGTGTCTGTAGCTTGCTTCATGGGGATTGCCTCTATCCATTTCGTGAAATAGTCAGTGGCTGTGAGTATCCATTTTTGTTGTGTGGAGGATGGAGGATTTATTTCCCCTATGAAATCTAGACCACACTGCATGAAAGGTGCTTCGAACGAGATCACCTTTAGTGGTAGGGGTTGTAGCTTTGTTCTCCCATCGAAAATATGACATTCATGGAAGTTGGAGACCTCCTTATACACGTTAGCGAAGATTGTAAGCTAGTAGTAACCCGCCCTCAGTATTTTGTGTGCTATGGTTTTCTAGTAGTGGTGTCCTCCGCAGTCTCCTTTGTGAAACTCTTGTATGGCCCGCTTTGAGTCATCTTCTAACAAACAACTCAACAATATTCCCCCGGGGTATTTCTAGTAGAGTGAATTGTCCAGGATGCAAAACTTAATTGCTTTAAGATTGAGAAATATGGCCTTGGTCTTACTTACGCTCAGAGGGGCCTGAAGATACTCCAACACATAGATGATGTTTGCATACCATGGAGAATCAATGAACTACTGAAATGCCTGTACAATTTTTTCTTCTTGAGGACATTCCGACATATTAGCGATAAAACTCATTCCTATAGCGTCGCAGTCCGATTGCACCATTAAATTTACAAGAACCTGACCCTTGACTAGTTTCATAGGCTTGATATCAAGATCATATTCCAGCATGGCCGCTATATACTTGCCTCTCCTTCCTTCCGAGTTAGGTTGAGTCAGGATATCCTTCACTGAGTTGTTGGCTGCACCAACAATGGCATGAGAGTGCAATATATATGTCCTGAATTCTTTCAAAGATTTCACTAAGGAGTACGCCTATTTTTCCATAATGTTGTACCTTAGTGGAGCGTTGTGCAATGTCCAACTAAAATAGGCTATGGGTTTTTCGAATCCCTGCTCGTCTTTCTACAACAACACACCGATAATAGTGTGTTCTGAGGTGAAGGAAAATAGTATGAAATATTTCGTAAAATCTGGGATGGCAAGAACAAGAGCTTTAGTCAATGCCAGTTTGATATCTTCAAAAGACTTCTTGGCCTCTGGGTTCCATTTGATCTTGTTTCCCTTCATCAGCATGCAAGTTATGTGCTTTATGATTTCCACCAGGTTCGGGATGAATCTCCTCAAGAAGTTTACCTTTCCCAGAAAGGATTGCACCTCTTTTTTACTGCGTGGGGTGTCAATATTTAGGATTCCTTGAACCCTGTTGGGGTCTATCTTAATGCCTTCCTTGGAGATGACGTGTCCTAAAAACTTCCCTTCTTCCACCCCGAAATGAGATTTCTTTGAATTTAGTGATATGTCGAACTTCCTGCACTTCTGGAAAACCTTCTTCAGGTGCTCGAGATGATGTATGTCAGAGGAAGAGTACACTCTGATGTCGTCCAGATAAATCAAGATGAACTTGTCCTTTTCATTAGAAAACATGATGTCCATTTCCCTTTGGAAAGTGGGCCCAACGTTCATCAGGCCGAAAGACATCTTGGCATACTGAACGCTCCCCATAGAGTTGTGAAATCCATTTTCTCTCTGTCATCGAGGTGGACCATGATATGATTATATCCTAAAAACCTGTCCAACATAGACATCTTCTGGGACCCCACCACTTTTTGCAGGATGTATTCCATATTAGGAAGGGGGTAGTGATCCTTGAGAGATAATTTGCTTAAATTTCGGAAGTCTACACACAGTCTTATCTCCCCGATCTTCTTTCTTATAGGTACCAAATTAGCTACCCATTTCTAGAATTGAGAAGACACTATAATTTTAGGATTGAAAATATTATTTACCTCCTTCTCGATCAACGACAACAACAGGGGAATTATCCATCTCATATTTTGTTTGAAATGTTTATGTTCTTCCTTGATAGGGATAACATGTTGGATCACTTTCGTGTCATATAATTTTAGGTCATTGTAGCTCCATGCGAAGATGCCCGGGAAGTCCTTCATGAGATTGACATAGTCCTTCTTGACCTCTGGATTAAGCACCTTTGATAATTTTACCATCTTTGGGTTCTCCTCCGTCCTGATGTTGCAATATTCCACGTCCTCTTTGCTTGTAGTGATCTTGGGGTTTTTAGCTACATCATTTTCGTCAAACATTTTTTCCAGTGGCACCAACCCCTTTGGAATGATATTGTTTTTTAGTTGTATTATGTCCCTTCCCGTGATCTGGTTTTGGAAAGTTGTGCATACACACTCTCATCTTCATCACCGAAACATTCCTCGTCGATGTTTGTATTAGAAAACTCATCGCTCATAACGAGGAATATTTCCACATGTTTTTCGTCATCAAACACTTGCCAATGTTTGATATTGTCACGCACTATCGACATGTGCTTGACCTTGATTTCATATCTTTTGTTTGGGAAGATGAGGATATTAAAACCCAAGGCTGAGGTGGTCAATGCATCGGTGATCTGATTTTTCTCTCTGGGGATAGCAGATAGGTCATACTCTGAAAATCCTTCGAGGAGGTCAAAAGCCAAAATTTTGTACATTCTTAGCCTAGGGTGTTTGGTATGATGTACACCCTTTACCTGATTTATGATCATCTCAGATTCTCTGTGCACTGTTATCTTCTGCGCACCCAATTATTTCAAAACTTGTAAGCCCAAGATTATTTTTTCATACTCAACCATGTTGTTAGTGCATTCAAATGCGAGCTTGTATGAGCATATATTTATGCCTGCTTCAGAGGGGCTTACCCATACACCAGCTCCAACTCCTTATCTGCTGACTACGCCATCAAAAATAATGTTCCACACCCCGTTCTCTACGTGGTTCTTTGGGTCAATGCACTCTATTTTTTCCCATGCAGTTTCCTCATCGGTTGTCATGAAGGTTGTCAGTTCTTCTTCTTTGAAACTTGGGTCATTGTAGAATATAGAAGAACTGAACTTAGTGTCGATGGCGTATGTAGGATGATTTTTTGGCTGTGTATTTCTTCTTACCATGTACTTCAACAACACTTCTCTGTACATCCTTCTGTCATGGCCAAAAACAAGGATGGTGGCATATGACATATCCATCTACAAAGTGCTCTTCAATTTCGCATCCCACGACCTTGATAGAAGCATGCCGAACTTTGGGGGTATGTCCACGACAAATACATCCATGACCATGTTCTTAGAGGGGATTTGAGCCAACTACAGAACTAGGTCTTTGATAAGACCCAAACACTTGGCTTTCCTCGAATGAAAAGAGAAAAGGTCTTTGTATGGCCTGGTGATATCCAAGCCTAGTTCATCCATGATCAACTTTGGCATGAGGTTGTTCAACGTGCCATAATCCAGCATGGCATTATGCAAGGTCATTTCATGGACCTTGAGACTAACGTAGAACAGAGGGATGTCCTCGGTATTGTTTGTCTCTTCAATGCATGGACCGAAAAGGATAGTGGGGTGATCATATTGGATATTCAGAGTATCGGGAGTCCCTCCCATTTTCATAATTTTAATGATTTTCTCCTGATACTCACCCTTCTAATAAGTTCGTTGAAAGAGCCAAAGATTTTTATTTTGGCCATCTGTTGGAGCCGGAAGTCACTCCTGGATTTCTTGCAGGAGCAGAGCCCGACGCCCATCAGTTTAATGTCACGATTTGTTTTGAAGGGGTGATCGAACGGAGGAAAACTTGAGTTGATATCACTCTAACTCAGAGACCGAGTCTGGTATGTAAGGTGACAAAGGAGGTCTTGATCCAACTTTAGCCAGGGGGTTGATAAAAAGGTGAGCAGGTGGAAGACTTAGTGAGAAAGTGGACAAACAACTTTGGGCAACAGGCTTACGGCTATTTGCAGAAGAAAGACACTGAGCAAGATCCTCTTGGGTTCAGGGTCTCAAGAAGCCGAGGAGGACTTGACTGGATCCTCCAATTCCAAGTCACTCAGCGATGGGCAAACCACAAGAACTGGTTAGAAATATCATAACTGTTACAGTGATCCTACCAACATCATCCTATAACAACTATGGCTCGATTGGATCCTCCAATTCCGAGCAATTCAAACACAGTGGAACAAAGATGTAAGAGAGACCGGCATTCATCAGGTAAGAAGTCTCAAGAGTGCATACATAACCAGAATATCAGTGCTTCATTAAAGATTTACAACTGGGAGCTAAGCTCAACCATCGATGGATACAAAAATGGCGAAAATGCCTTCATATACTCAAAACAACAATAGCAGCAAAATCAAGACACTGCATTGAAAGCTTTGCATCTGCATGGCTTCTGACAGTCAACCTATGAAAGATCATGCAACTTATGTCAGATGTAATCTTAATTCTTTGACAGTTCCAACGGTGAATCGACGTGCCTTAAATTCATGGCCGTGCTTTCCCATTAAGGCGGAGGCGATGCCTAACCACCACCAACTGCTTCAATAACTGCTTCTTGGGATTGAGGACGACCTGGCCAAATCAGCACCTCGGGATATGGAAGAATTCTCGTGCCGCCACGTGGAATGGCTTGAATAGCTTAAAGGATATGCGTGGGAATCCATCGCAAAAGAAAAATGGAGTGATGAGGCCACGACATGGAGAGAGAGAGATTGCAGGGGGGAACACCTGGGAAAATGCAATAAGAGAAAGAGGTGGAGGAATATATATGATGGACACACCTTGGGGGGAAGGCTGACGTGGAGGGAAGGAGACGTGTGACAGGTGGCGAGCAACGGTTGGATGATGAGAGGAAGGGATGACCACACGGACCAGAGATGGGAGATGGGTCGATGACACATGCCAACAGGGGAACGGAGGAGAGGAAGATGACACGACGGGACAAAAGGGGGCCATGTTGGTTAAAGGCAGGGCAACTGAGAAGGAAGTGGTTGTCTTGGCGTCATTGATCTGACCACTGAAATCTCATCCGTAGGGAGATGCTTGTTCGATTTTGGACCCCCCCCTCCGCTTAAAGGTAGAAAGGTGGGTGGGGGGGTCCGGAATGGTCTTCATCGCCGTTGATCTAGCCACGCTCATCTGGACCGTTGGAGAGGTGCGCCCCCGATTCCGGACCCCCCCTGCTTAAAGGTCGGAAGGCAAGGGGGGTCCGGAATCCAATATGCGTCGTCGATCTGGGCGCGCAAATCTCGACCGCCCGGTCTTGCTTGCTGCTTACCACGGGCGCATTGTCGCCCGAAACTTTGGACAAGTGGGTTTTTACCCCTTCTTTTGCATTCTACCCCCCCTATACAAGAAATATCACTAACATTTGGCTCCATGGGGGATAGAGTCATCCCTGTGATGCTCTAAGAACTCTTTTGCAGACTTAGTGCCTTTGTTGTTGGGCTATGGAGTCTTTTATTAGTCCGAAAAACAGAACACAGAAACATTATGTACAAAAACAAAATAAAACAAAAAGAGCCGACTGCGGCTCACAGAAAACATTTTTTCAAGAAATGCCCATTTACTGGGCTGTTAAAAACTTCATTACCTTCCAGATCCTGCAACCTGTAAGTGTTGTTTGAAAATACTTCAAGGATATTGAAAGGCTCGATCCAGAGGGCATCAAATTTGCTTTGTTTTCCCTTTTCCTGCCTGGGTGCATCCCATTTGAGAACTAGATCACCCTGCTCAAATTCCTTCTTCTTGTTCTTCCTGTCAAAATCATGCTTGATCTTCTGCTGACGATTATAGGCTCTATCCTTGACTTGTTCTCTGATCTGCTGCACTTCCACCATCTGATGAATCCTTCTGAGTATATGATTAGGTTCTCCTTCAAGGACCTGGAGGAAATTTTCCACAGGTAAGGCAAGCTGAGTGGGGAAAATTGTTGCTATCCCATAAACTAGCTGGAAAGGTGAGAGACCCAGGGACTTCTTAGTTGTCACCCGATCGGCCCAGAGAGAGAATTTGAGCTTTGAGTCCCATGCCTTCTGATTGTCTTCTAGAATCTTTTTGATAAGCTTGATCAGGATTTTATTAGAGGACTCTGCCAATCCATTTCCCTGAGGATAGTATGGAGTTGAGTGGACTAGTGAAATCCTGAATTGTTCACAAAATTTGATCAGAGGCTCAGACCTGAAGGGGGAGGCATTATCAGTGACAATTCTTCTTGGACAACCAAACCTAGCTATGATGTCCTCCAAGAAGTTGATGATTACTTTGTGAGAAGTGCTTCTAGTGGGGACAACCTCTATCCATTTGGTGAAATAATCAGTTGCAGTGAGGATCCATCTGTGCTGGCCACTTGAGGGAGGATGAATCTCCCCGATGAAATCCAATCCCCACTGCTAAAAAGGTGCAGAAACTACTACAGGATTTAATGGAAAAGATTTGAGTTGTTGTTTACCTGAGAATTTCTAACATTTGATGCAAGCCCTAACTTCCCTGCAGACATTAGTAAACAAAGTAGGCCAGTAATACCCAGCCCGAAGGATTTTGTGGGTCGTGGTTTTCCAAAAATGATGGCCCCCGCAGAGGCTGCTATGAAATTCGAACATCACTTTTTGTGCTTGCAAAGGGTCCAGACATCTTAGTAATATTCCTAGAGGGTCTCTCCAATACAAGGCTCGGTCAATGAGGCAGTATTTGACCGCTTTGAGCTTAAGAGATCTAGCCCTACTCTTTCCCAGTCCATCAGGGGGCTTTAATTCTTGCAGAAAGTACAAGATATCCCTGTACCAGGGACAGGATGCTAGTGGTATGATGATCTGGGAATTAATGCTAGATGACTCAGCTTGCTCATTGATGCAGTTAATCTCCAGAGCTTTGTAATTGGATTCAGCTAACAACTTGGCCAAACCTTGCCCCTTTATCAATTTGGTGGGCTTAATTTCCAGGTCAAATTCCAGGATCTTAGCTATCCATTTGCCTCTTTTACCATCTATGTCAGGCTATATGAGGATGTCCTTCACAAAAGTAGAAGGGACATATGTAGTGATTTTCGAGTGCAAGACATAGATCGTGAAAGCTTTGAGAGCTTTCACCAATGCATAGGATTGTTTTTCCATGATCTCATATTTTAGCTCAGCATCTCTCAGTGCCTTGTTGAAGAAGGAAATGGGCTGCTCTCGTCCTTGATCGTTCTTCTGTAATAGGACTGTTGCTACTGAGTCATCAGAAGCAAATGAGAAAATCAGGAAATCTTTAGAATAATCAGGACTGATTAGCACAGGTGCCTCAGTCAATGCTTTCTTTATCTGCGCAAAAGATTCCCTGGGTTTAGCAGTCCATTTTATTTCATGGCCCTTCCTGAGCATGGCTGTGATGTGTTTCGCCAGCTCAGCAAAATTTAAGATGAATCTCCTCAGAAAGTTTATCTTCCCCAGACACGCCTGAACTTCCTTCTTAGACCGGGGGAGAGACAAGGCCTGAATCGCTTCCACCCTGCTGGGGTCAATCCTTACTCCTTCTGCTGACACTATGTGACCTAACAACTTTCCCTCCTGCATAGAAAACAATGACTTCTTGGGATTTAGTGATAGGCCATACCTCCGACATTTCAGGAAGACTCTTCTCAAGTGACAACAGTGTTCTTTATCAGTCTTAGAGAAGACTGTGATGTCATCCAGGTATATCACCACAAACTGGTCCTTCTCCCTGATGAAGGCTATGTCCATGGCTCGCTAAAACGTTGCTCCTGCATTCATCAGTCCGAAAGGCATTTTAGCATACATGAATGTGCCCCAAGGAGTGATGAAGGTTGTTTTTTCTCTGTCCTCAGGCATGACTGATATCTGATTATATCCAGAGAAACCATCAATCATGGACATCCTAGATGCGCCAGTGACCCTCTGTAAAATGTGTTCCATGTTGGGAAGGGGATAATTGTCCTTCCTTGAACTTCTGTTCAGATTTCTGAAATCGACACAGAGTCTGATTTCTCCACTTTTCTTTCTCACCTGGACCAAATTGGCCACCCATTCAGAATATCTCAAGGGGACAATGATCTGGGCGTCCAACAGCTTCTTTACCTCCCTCTCCATGACCGGAAGCAGCGTGGGATTTATCTGTCTCAA
>JZKD02S0745420.1:952637-982031 GCA_000966675.3 Picea glauca
GGAGGCCCCTGAGTCCATAAGGTAGTTATGCAGTACCTTGTCATGTATGTTCAGGGAGGTGTAGAAGGGAGGGGATGAATCATCTCTGTCTTCTACCATGGGACCTAGGACAACTACAAGCCTTTCATCCTAGAGGTTTATGGAGTCTATGAGGGGATATGAGGCTTCAGACTTTAATAGCTTAGAGAAACGTTTTTTGAATTCCCCATGATTAATAAGCTCGGTAAGTGGCACAGAAATTTTTACTTTTTGAATTTCATGTTCGAAATTAAAATAGGATGTAAACTTTGGATTTTCTCTAATTTCGGGAACATGACCATGGACAATGGGGGAGAGGGGTTGAGCCTTCTTACCTCTGTCTGTTACTTCATCAGTAGGTTTCTCTGTTCTGGTGGATGGCTCAGGAACGTCAGGTGCTTCTGCTCTTTTGTCGGACCTTAGATTGTATCTACCTCGACCACCACTAGCTTTGTCTCCTTTGCTCAATTCGTTCAGCTGACCATCCATGAGAGACTCTTCATATGATGATTGGGTCAGATGAGGGAAAGGGGGAGTGACTTCCACACTGTGGATTTTATGCTCAAGCTCGTCTTCTTCCCCTTCTTCTTCATCAGCCACAAAATTGTTCTGGAAGGGAGCCTGAATTTTTTGATCATCTCTGTCTCTTTCCTTCTCTCTGTGCATGGTTGGAGGAGAAAAATTATTCGTTCTTCTGAAACCTCCTCTATTCTCAGTGGTCTGAGGGCCTTTATACATTTGTTTCCTTTCCACCTTCAATCTCTCCACCTCTTATTTGAGGAGGTTCATAGCTCGGTTTAGCTCATTTACTTGAGAGTGAGGTAGTGATGTGCCAGAAGTTGAGGCTTCTGACTTGTCCTTTATTCTGTCTGCGTCGGCCTGGCTTCTCAGTCTGTCAGTTGCCAGTATGTTGGATTCCACCTCTACAGCTGCATCTTGCATCTGAGCCAAAGAGGTGGCTCTTCTTTCTCTTAACATGAGACATAAATCAGGGTCAAATGCGCCAGCATAGGAAATTTGAGCAGAGGCTTATGAAGGCTTAATCTCTGCAGGAATCTTGTTATACATTTTATTAAACCTTTTGGAAAAGTCTGAGACAGACTCTCCTTTCATCTTCTTCAGAGACCCAAAATCTGTCATGTAATACATATAGTCTTTTCTGTCTCCCCACTACCTCAGGAAGACATTATCCAAGGCTTCAATGCCAGTAATAGACCCAGGGGCCAAGCCTCGGAACCACTTCCTCACTTCTCCATCTAGGCTCTGGACAAAGACTCTCATCCAGACATATTCACTCTCAATATTCAAGTTGTCTGCATAGCTGTAAAAGGCAGCTAGGTGTTCTTCAGCAGTTATGTCTCCCTCCCCATTAAACTTGGGCATGTATTTCAAATAGTCTCCAACAGGGAGAGGGTTCAGAGGCTGGGGTAGAATCAAAGGAGCATATCTAGCAGCAACTATGGAATCCATTATGTTCAGAGGGAGATTAACACCAGCCATAGGGATGTTAGGCAAAGGAGAACTCGGAGGATATGGAGTATGAACGGGAGATGTTGGGACAAAGGTTCTTGGAGGAGACAACGGAGGAGACAAAGAGAAAGCTTCTCTTTGTGCAGCGGTAACAATCAAAGGAGGGGTGGTGAAACCTTCAGAAGCTCGAGGTCTGTGATGAGGCAAGACCTCCAGGGAAGGGGGAGTGACAAGAATCTCTCCTTCTGATACCAGACCAGGAGGAGAAAACTCAGCAGGAACACTCCCAAAGTTCAAAAAACGGGAAACCTTAGAGGAAGGATGACTAGGAAGCTGAGAATCCGAAAATGGAGTTCTCATAGAAGGGGAGGGCGTATTACCTGTTTCATCGACGAAAAATTCCTTTGCATCTCTCTTTCCCTTTCTACGCACTGCTTCCGCGTCAGCTTCTGGTGTAGCTAAAGGAAAATGTGGATTTGACCTCGTGTGTCTGCCTCTCGAAGCCACAGTTGATAGTGCAGGTTCTTCTCAGTGGAGTCGTCACAATGGAGTCGCCGGGTGCACAGTAGCAATCTTCAAGTTCTGATATCTGATGCACCTTCAGAATCAGTTGATCTTTGTCGTTCAATCCCAGGGAAAATATTCAACTTCGTCCCCGGCAACGGCGCCAGAAATGTTGGAGTCAGAAGTCACTCCTGGATTGCTTGCAGGAGCAGAGCCCGACGCCCATCAGTTTAATGTCACGATTCGTTTTGAAGGGGTGATCGAACGGAGGAAAACTCGAGGAGATATCACTCTAACTCAGAGACTGAGTCTGGTATGTAAGGTGACAAAGGAGGTCTTGATCCAACTTCAGCCAGGGGGTTGATAAAAAGGTGAGCAGGTGGAAGACTTAGTGAGAAAGTGGACAAACAACTTTGGGCAATAGGCTTACGGCTATTTGCAGAAGAAAGACACTGAGCAAGATCCTCTTGGGTTCAGGGTCTCAAGAAGCCGAGGAGGACTTGACTGGATCCTCCAATTCCAAGTCACTCAGCGATGGGCAAACCACAAGAACTGGTTAGAAATATCATAACTGTTACAGTGATCCTACCAACATCATCCTATAACAACTATGGCTTGATTGGATCCTCCAATTCTGAGCAATTCAAACACAGTGGAACAAAGACGTAAGAGAGACTGGCATTCATCAGGCAAGAAGTCTCAAGAGTGCATACATAACCAGAATATCAGTGCTTCATTAAAGATTTACAACCGGGAGCTAAGCTCAACCATCGATGGATACAAAAATGGCGAAAACGCCTTCATATACTCAAAACAGCAACAGCAGCGAAATCAAGACACTGCATTGAAAGCTCTGCATCTGCATGGCTTATGACAGTCAACCTCTGAAAGATCGTGCAACTTATGTCATACGCAATCTTAATTCTTTGACAGTTCCAACGGCGAATCGACGTGCCTTAAATTCATGGTCGTGCTTTCCCATTAAGGTGGAGGCGATGCCTAACCACCACCAACTGCTTCAATAACTGCTTCTTAGGATTGAGGACGACTTGGCCAACTCAGCACCTCGGGATATGGAAGACTTCTCATGACGCCACGTGGAATGGATTGACTGGCTTAAAGGATATGCGTGGAAAGCCATCGCGGAAGAAAAATGGAGTGATGAGGCCACAACATGGAGAGAGAGAGATTATAGGGGGGAACACCTGGGAAAATGCGATAAGAGAAAGAGGTGGAGGAATATATATGATGGACATACCTTGGGGGGAAGGCTGACGTGGAGGGAAGGAGACGTGTGACAGGTGGCGCGCAACGGTTGGATGATGAGAGGAAGGGATGACCACACGGACCAGAGATGGGAGATGGGGCGATGACACATGCCAGCAGGGGAACGATGGAGAGGAAGATGACATGATGGGAGAAAAGGGGGCCATGCTGGTTAAAGGCAGGGCAACTGGGAAGGACATGGTTGTCTTGGCGTCGTTGATCTGAGCACTGAAATCTCAGCCGTAGGGAGCTGCTTGTTCGATTCCAGATCCCCCCCCTCCACTTGAAGGTAGAAAGGCGGGGGGGGTCCGGAATGGTCTTCATCGTCGTTGATCTGTGCGCGCTCATCTGGACCGTTGGAGAGGTGCACCCCCGATTCTGGACCCCCCCCCCATGCTTAAAGGTCAGAAGGCAAGGGGGGTCCGAAATCCAATATGTGTCGTCGATCTGGGCGCACAAATCTGGACTGCCCGGTCTTGCTTGCTGCTTACCACGGGCGCATTGTCGCCCGAAACTTTGGACAAGTGGGTTTTTACCCCTTCTTTTGCGTTCTACCCCCCCTATACAAGAAATATCGTTAACACCATCTCATGTCCAAAATTGAAAGGGGGATAGGTTTTTTCTACCTCTTTTTCTGTCACCTCCCGGCCAGTCTCTGAAGCTTTATTCGGTACCTCGTCCTTCAACTTAGCCTTCTCTGTCGCATCATTGCTCATGCTGCCTGACCTTGGTTATCTTGTGGAAGGGGTGTCCACCGGAGGCTTGCTTATGGGGTTTGTTTGTTGCGACTCGGCAGGTGTGTCTTTTCTCTGGAGGTTGTACCTCTTCTGGAACTACTTAATGGTGTTCTAATAGCCTTTCCTAAACTCTTCTGTCTCCCAAGATAGCGCATCATATATTTTGAGTATCATATCATTGTTCGTCTCCAACACAAAGTCGTCGTTTTTTCTCATGTACCGATCATGATCGCTCTTTGTCAAGAACACGCGTGGGTTTTGGTTGTTGCAACAATGCATCTAATCATTGAATGTTTGGTCAAAATCCTCTCCCACGTAGTTGTTTTGGAATGGAGGTCTTGTTTGCTGGTCACGTTGATCCCTCTTCTCTTTTTGTTCCCTCTTAATGATTTGAGGGACTTGACCCCTTTTGAGGTTCTGATTCCTGGGCTATGGTTCATTTTGTTCTTGGGAAGTAGGTCTATTTCCCATGGACATTCTCTCCATCATCTTCTCCATGGTCTTCATCATCATGTCGAATTTTTCTTCTAAGAACCGCGACGTTGACAGTTGTGAATATCCCTATGGTCTCATATCTCCTTGGTTGAACCTCGATTTTATTTTTCCCAACACCATCATATTTACTTAGACTTCAGGAACATTACTCATTATAGTGTCTAGACTTTTTGATCTTATTTCTCTCAACAACAGGGAGAAATCATTGTCGAAGGAATAAGCGTACCACAACTGTGCAACATTGGGGGGTGGCTTGACTTATGCAGGGATTGATTCATACACCTTCAAGAAATGGGCTGATAATTTTTTCACTATCTCTTCCGGTGTGTTATTGTATAAATCCGTAAGTGCAGAAACAAACCGATCTCCCTAGATCCACCTAGCTATAGAACAAATCAAGACAGAATAATACTCTTTCCCTAGATTTTAACTATTGAATTAAATAGGAGGCAAGAACCATGAACATACCTTATGATCACTTTCTTTGGTATTTGTTGTTCCAGCTTCACTCCAATGCTCTTGTGCAGTCAAGACCAGGACAACTCAAACCAATCGAAGTGAAAACAACTTAATATATTCAACAGTCAATCTATGTATATGATCAAGGAATTATACAATAAAGTGAACTTAGCTTTATGGGAAAGGGACATATTACTGTATCATATTGATGGAAAGAAAATATTACAACCTGAGCCTTGATTTTGCAAACCTCCTTTCGATGACCCTTGGCTCTAACACACACACTTGCTCACTTGCATGAAGAAGATCAACCACTTTTGATAAACTTGTTGGAGTTCTTAGTTGCTGTAGCATCAATCCTTCACATAGTCTTTTCACCAATTCTCCAATGTCTTTCTTAACCTTGTTTTCTTCTAACCTTTTCCATGAGAATCCCCTCAATATATAGGAGGGAATGAATTAGTTACTTGGATAAGAATGATCCCAAAATATCAGGAAATCCATTACTTAGATAACCATTCAGATGCCATCTCATCCTTCTAGAAGATTCCCTTCTAGAAGCTTCGGGAATTCATCTTTTTCCCTTCTTTAAAAAGAGTTCGCACCCTAGTAGTTAGACACAGTGAAAACTTCTCGCACCCTAGCTTAAGGCAGCCTGCGAGAATCATGCATTCTCGCAGGCAAATGTATTAACAGTCTGCGAACCTTCCTCAAAAATGTGATTTCTGGAAAGAGATGAAGGTAACTTTTCTCAGGAGAAAGTTCTAATGAAGAGCCTGAGTACACCATTATCAATACATCATCATGACGACCAAAATTATGGGTAACACAGTTATTTCCTCATATTATTGTACTGTGTTAGTAGTTGCAAAGGTTTTTTCTCCAATGCTCACAGGTGGGAGGGATTTGATCCATTTCCTTACATCTCCCGAAAAGATCTGCATAAACAAACTCATTTTTTGCATCTGCATAGTCCACCTCCTCTAGGTCGACGAAATCATTAAACCAGTCCAAGTGCCTCTGGGCGAAAACATTTCCTTCGGCATCGTAGAGCCTGATTCTCTGATTGTAATTCTGAGGAAAGTCATGTAGTTGGGCTGGCAAGATGAGTGGGGAAAATATGGCGGCTATAGCTCTAGTAGGATTCGGGTTCTAAGAGATATTATTTGATATCAGGGCTTGAAATTTCTTTGGGTCGAAAATAGTCTTGTCCAATATGGTTTTGTTGGCAGCCAATTCAATTTTTTCCATTGCCCTATAAGCTGCCTACACCTATGACTTCTGAACTTCAAATTACTCTCGCATTTTGTAAATAGACGATATTTTTATCCCTTGCGACATTTGCAAATTGGTCTCCATTTAGTTTTCACGACTGTAAGCGTGAAAACTCCTCCATCGTTATTTGAAGTGTCATGATCTTCTCATTGATATCCTGAAAGGCACTCACCTTTGGTTTATTATTGTGTGGCTAAATGAATTTTCAAACTATGCCTATTTGGACATTTTTGGTTGCATAACTTAAAAGGCATTGAACATATAGATTTATATCGTTTGGGACTTGCCTAGTCATCCGATTGCATAGAAGTCATGGTTTATTTTGTTTTTACATGATGTGATCCTTATTATTATAAACTCTTGGATTGTCAAATGTTATGAAATCGATTGTCACATTGTTTTATAAATGTTTGATTACACACTTATACGATGGCACATATTTAACCTTTGAGTTTGATTTCACATTGAACATTCGTGGTTTGAAATAATACAATGGCGCATTGGTATGCTATCCACTGTTTGATTTTTGGGTTGGCCGATTAATATGGTTTGAAATGTATTATGATTGATTGAACATAGGTTGTACTTTGTCATTAATGCTTTGCATGGTGGTGAATAATCCCACCACCCTCGCACGCGCACATTAATGTTTCCCCTTTCATCATTCATAGTTGTTAAACCAAGCGACTTTGCTCCTATGTGTTGTTGCTTTCAACCCAAACCCTTACCATATGCTCGCACCATGGCTCTAGTCGTAATGGCTGAACATAACGGTAGCCAGGCTCTGTTGATGTTCGACAGTGCTCATAGAGACCTTGAGGAATTTGGATGGCTCCCGTTCATACAAAAGTTTGATGGTTTTAATCCCTGCGTGGCTCGACAATTCGCATTAACCTTTGATGGATGTTGAGCCAAGGTCGGGGATGTCCAATTGGAAATTAACGAGCAATTTCTCAGTTTAGCTACAGTTCTGCCTGCCACTGGACAACGATGGTCCAAGAATTGCAAAGTGGAAGAATTCCCTTGGTCACTGCTCTTCCAGTCTTGTAAGTTTAGCTCCTGTGACAAAGGTTTGCCCGCGAACATGCTCAAGCAACATTGGCATGATTTGCTGATGATAATCAAACAATTTATCACCTACGAGGGTCAGTATGGTTTTGTTTTCTTACACCACCTTCGTTTGCCTATGGTTTTCATGGGCTATGAGATTAATATGCCTTATTACTTTCATAGAAGTCTGTTTAAAATGTCTAAGAGATACAAAAGGAACTAGGCTAATAGCAGCCTTTTTCACTACGGGCTGGTTAAAATTGTTGTTGTCTATCATTTAGGGTTACACGGAGATTGTTGGACCGATTTGCTTGCTCGAAATAACTTTGAAGATTCGAACCCTCCAGAGGTTGACAAACCTATGGTGAGTGAGGGAAAGATTGTACCCACGGTACCCTACAACATCCTATTACCTAAACCCTTACCCGACTCACCTATCGACCTACCCGACTCTGTGACCAAGGATGTCGAAATTGTTAAGCCTGTGGCTAAAAGGTCTAAAGCCAAACCTACTGCAAACTCCAAAGGCAAAAAGAATTCCCGTTTAATTTCTCACATGGCAAGGAACAAGCCAAATATCCCTATCAATCCTGACCCTATCGTGTTGAGCGAGGACTCTGATTCAGAGGTTGAATGTTTTTTGGCAAGTGAATATCCCTATTCCGAAGGACTGTGTGCCGAACCCTCATTTGACTTCGTGTCGAACCTACCACCTTGCTTTCAAAACGACCCTAACTACCCTGGCATTAAGCTGCCTCATCCAAACCCCGATCCTTCATCAAAACCCTCTCCTGTTTTGCCTAAGTCTACAGCGCCACCCTGTGATCAGTGCGGCTCATGGTTAGAAAGGTATTATCTTGATGTGCCAATGCTACAGTCCAGAATTCATTCTCTGGAGGACCAAGTTGCATGGCTTACCAGTCAAAAGGATAAATTACAAGCCACTGACATGAAACAGAGGACAATAGGTTCTATTTTGTTTAAGAATCTGGAGTCAGCTATAGCAATCGTGAATTCAAAATTGGCATAGCTCGAGAAGCCTCACTGGTATGTCTATCACATGTTTATATAACAAACTCATAGCTCTATTTACAGCCTGGATTTCCTCTGTCATACTATATGCATTATGTACATAGTTTTGTTTTGATTAATCGAATATCGTTTCCCAGTTTAGCTTTGATTGGATTGTCTTCGATTCGATTGATCGTGGTATGGATTTGATTGTTTTGATTTGGCTTAAATTGGATACTCTGTTGCTAATCGAAATCGTTTCTATCTTTTGTAAACACAAGTTGTTTCTCGTTTTGAACACAATCAAATTTCGATTCGAATTGGTTATGATGTATATGATATGATCGGTAATAATGGTCAACTGTTTCGGTTTTATTTACATATGACTTTCAACCAGCTCGGATACAGTTTGGATTATGTTTAATATCATTCTATTTTATATCCATCCAAATTGTGAATTGATACGAATCGTAACAGTTGTACCCAGCCTGTTGACTCACGTTGGTTTTCTCCACCATATGATCAGTCTAATTCATACTGGATATAATGTTTAAATTTGATTTGAGGACCGAAAGTGATTATATCCAGGATCACGATTTGTGACGATTGTTGCATGGTTTATGATTATCTATTATGTTGATGGTTTTGATCACTATTTGATCCTGTCTGTTGACTGTGTAACGCTCAGCAATCGAAATCTTTGGCGAAATTTGGTTGATGTTGTTATGCATGTTTTAATTGACCATAATCGTAACAGTCTTTCCATCTTTGTATTTGATTGAAACGACGCGAATCTTATGCCACCATGACGAATGAATTGTGATTATGTTGGATTAGATTGTATCTCATACGATATGATTCACTATTAATTTCATTTGGTATGAAACAATTCTGGTTACGGTTTGACCATATTTTATGGTCAAAGAAAAACAAAGTATCCTTACCTCTGTTTTTTATTGAATCACTGTTGATTTTTTTTAATCTAAATGATAAACTCATTTTAAACATTAGTGATTCATTTTGAATGTTTATTAAATGAAAATTGGATTGGATTATTTTAAAAAGATTTGATTTGATTTCTTTTGATCATGTATGCTATTTTAGACTAGCTACAGAATCAGATGATTCTGTAGCTAAGTCTATAGGATCAATTTTTTATTGTTTTATTAATCAAATACTTTTCTAACTTGTTATTTTTGGTCTATTGCAGATAAATTCGAAATGGTATTGGATATGATGAGCAGTTGGGGGAGATTTGAAATATTTTAATTGCATTTTAATTTCCTAGTTTAGTTGATTTTGGGATATTTCCCAGATTATGTAAAACAGTCTGATATTATCCACAAGGAGGTTTTACCCTGTGGAGAGACTTATAAATACTTATCATTTTTGTAATAATTATCATCCTCATTCGTGGGAGAACAAGGATATGGAGTTTTAATACAGACTGAGGCAAAATTTGGTGTTTTGTTACAGCTTTAGCTTCTCATTATATCAATATTTTGTTTCATGTTGTGTATATCAATTTGTATCTGGTTAATGACTACTTTAGCTATCTTAATCATGTGCAAATGATATAATTTCAATCACTGTAATTCATATCTAGTTTCTTCCAAGTGTATAAAAGACATAACAATTGCTTAATTCAGTTTGTGAATGGCAGGTTTATATTCTTCATAAGTTGAATTATTAAATATAAGTTTTTGCATAACAGGTTTCCCTTATTGCAGAGATTTATAAATCTTATAGTTGTTATGATTTTTTATGTCTTGTTTGTCATGTAAACAACTCAAAGAGCAACGCAACCTATCGTTTACGAGAAGCTTTTGGACTAACCGGTGCGAGTTTACTTCCTCCGACCAGCTTCGAAGTCATCATACACAGGACAAATTAGGAGTGTTTCCAGGTCAATTAGTCACTTCTTTGTTTACTGTTCTTATTAGTAGTTTAGTTTAGATATAAGTCTAGTTAGATTTATATTAGATTGTTTAATTTCAGTAAATATATTAGATCGTTTAATTTCAGTAAGTTTTATTTCTTTTTCATAAAATATAAAAAATCAAAAAACATATCTTGCTGTCTTAGGGAAGAAAACACATGAGTTTTACAGGTTTTATTCAAATCTGCAACTTGTAGATAGTGTATATTTGTGAATAAGTTGTAATTTAACTGGTAGTTAGGCAGTTAATTGTTAGAGTTAGTGAAATAGTAATTAGTAGTTTGTATATATAATAGTTAGCATAGTTTATATTTAGTTTTAGTTTAATTTAGTAGTTTGTTAGATTAGTTAGTTCAATTTATTTTATTAGTTTTAGTTAGTTTTAGTTAGTTTAGTTTGTTTTATTAGTTTTAGTTAGTTTAGTTAGTTTAGTTAGTTTTATTAGTTTTAGATAGATTAGTTAGTTTAGATTAGTTTTCTCTTTGGTTTTCTTAGGATCTTAGAGTGGCCATGGAGCCGTTAAACCCGTCAGGGTGGTTCATTCCAAACGGCTTGGGTTATTTAGACAACCCCGAACCGGTTCCACTCTCTCAATTGACGGACGAAGAATTTTGCCCGTCAACAAATGGCGCTAGAAGGAGGGCCTAAACTTAATTAATGGCACGAGGCGGTCGCAATACTCCTCCTCCACCTAATCGCACACCTATAGTGACTAGAATCCGTTCACAAGATAATATTCCCCCTCAAACAGCAACTACTTCAACCGAAGATCCACAGATCACAGTTGAGCCAACAACCCCTAATCCTACAGGTGGTGATATCCAAGAGATCATTTGTCAATCTCTTATCAAAACACACAGTGCCTTAGCTAGTTTAAGGCGACCAAACCTCCTGTGGGGTCAACCTTTAGACTTCTCTGATATCAGAGAACAATTAGGTGACATTAACCTCACTTTGAATCCTACAGATCCAAACATAAATCCTGCTGCAGGAGGATCTGGGATACCTCCTTCCCCACCTCCCTCATCTCCTTCCTCTTCTGGAGGAGATTCCTCTTCTGACGAAGGCAATCGACCTTCTCAGCCTTCCACACCCGCTACCCCAATGGCAAATCAGAACAACCCTGCTAGACCCTGGTTGGACTAGGATGTTGTAGCTGTACCTGGAGCCCAACATCCTTTACCTAAGCACCCAGAGAAATGGCTTCCCAAGTTTGATCCCGATTCAAAGCAGATAGATGAAGATCATATCAAAAAATTTATGTTAGCTATCAGACTCCGTAATGTTGAACATGAAGACGTTGTCTGTAGGTTGTTCCCTTACACTTTTGAGGGTAATGCGTCGACTTGATACTTTGCCCAATAGCCTCATACCATAGTGTCTTGGGAGAAGTTTGAGTCATGCTTTTTGGAAAAATTCGGAGATGGTAAACCTCTGGAAGTCTTAGTCATGGATCTTTCGAGCTTAAAAATCAACCCAAAAGAAAAAGTTAAATATTTTAATCAAATATTCTTAACGCTTAAAAATTGAATCCCTGCAAATTCTATGCCTGTTGAGAGTCTTGTAATAGATTACTACACTAAAGCTATACATCAAAGTATAGCTATTTGGGTTAAACGATCTAAAAAAGCCACGTTGTTAGAAGCCTTCGAAGAGGCTACTCATATTGAAAAAGACATACTTAGTCTTAAGGACTCTTCTAGAAACGAGACTGAGACCCTTTCTACTTCCAAAAAGAAGATTTAAATTCTCCCCAGACCTACACAAAACAAAACACAACCTGAAAACTCTGATTTGTAAAATTTAACCAAAGTTGTGCAAAAATTGTCTAATCAAGTTATAGATTTAAAAAGGTCGACTGAAGAAGCTTCTTCGAGTAAAGGACCCTACAAACCTCCTTTCCGAAATCCTTTTCCCACCAACCGGTCTAATCCAAACCCCGAAGGCTTGAACCTAGAAAGTTTGCAATGCGCTCTCCAGACCATTCTAGAAGCCCAAGATAACTTGATGCCCCCTGATATCCCTCAAGAGGAAGTCGAGCAGGAAACAACTCAAGAAGAAGATTCTTCTCCAAACATCTTTGGACACTTCTCGGATAGCATCTTTCAAGCTAACTTCAAGACTGTTCACCCTTACAACACTAGGAGTAAGACAACAAACAAACCTCCTGCCGAGAACACTACAATTGCACCTCCAAAGCTGTCTAAATCAGTAGAAACTAAACAAAGTAATGCCTTCCCTAAATTAGATTATGATGTTGTTTAAGATCTTAAAAAATTACGGGCTAACATTTCTATTTATGAGTTGTTGAAGTTTCCATTTTTGTTACAAAAGATGTTGCAAAATATTTCAGAAAATGACAAGAATGGTAACTCAAATGGTAACAAGGTTGTGCAAAGCAAAGTTCCGCAGAAGACTTCCACAAAAAATAATCCTGATCCTCAAGATAAAGGAAGCCTTCCTGTAACTCCTGTAAAAAATGTAAATGATGTAAATAATGTAAATAAAGTAGCATTAGAAAATGCGAGTAAGAAACCTCAAGTTATTACTCCTAGTACTCGCAAGAATGTACCTCCTTTTCTTTTAACTTTCGAAATCTTCAACAAAAATGTGCATAATTGTATGGTTGACTCAGGAGCATCGTCAAATGTGATGCCTTGGTTTGTCTGCCAAAATATTAACGCTGAAGTAGAACCATCTTCTTTGAAAATCATACAACTTGATCGAACAGATGTTAAAGTTATAGGCGAACTAAAAAATGTATTGATTAGATTATCATCTAACCCAAAGGTTCATCAGGTTATTGATATAATTGTAGTGGATATTCCAGAAGTGTATGGTCTATATTTGAGTAGGGACTGGTCGGAGAAGCTACATGGTTACTTCGCAACGGATTGGCCTCACTTATGGCTTCCAGAAAATGGTAAGCCCAACAAGATCAGGGTGAATCATGACTGTTACCTTAAGTTCACGGTAACAGAATTGAATAACCCCAATGAACCATACACACCTCCTGTTGATTCACCTAAAGTCCAAGGGATGGACACCTTCTTCGGAAATTTCATGGCTGAAGTTTCACCTATCAACAATCCGGAAAAGCAGTCTGAGATCATAGCATGTACGCAACCAACAACTTCTATGCAACAGTCCCATGAGCCCGATGGAAATCAAATTTGGTCTCTTTATTTCAACGGTTCCAAGTCTAAAGAAGGAGCTGGTGCAGGCTGCATCATTATCGATCTGGCAGGTAACAAGACATTATTGGCTTATAGGCTAGAATTTGAATGTACTAACAATACTGGAGAATATGAGGCTTTACTGCAAGGTCTCAGAAAATCCTTGGACATGCACATTCAAAATATGGTTGTATTCGACGACTCTGAGATAGTGGTTAGGTAGGTAAGAGATTCTATCCACTATCTTTCCTGGCATCTCAAATGTTACCAGTCTGAGGTATGGAGTTTAATGAACAAATTTTCTGCTTTTAATATACATTCCATTCCTAGATTAAATAATGCTGAAGAAGATCTACTAGCTAATGTAGCCTCTAAACTTATTCCTACAGAAGGCTTATCCCCAAATGCATTCTCCGTGGAGCTGTTGTTTCGACCATCTGTTCCTGACAATATCAGCAGATCATTAACTTTCTGTACAGATCATTAACTTTCTGTACATGGAAGAAACCTTTCAAGGCGCTGTGATAGATGAACAAACGCACGATGACAATTTGCACAACTTTACGGTAATACCTGATCCGAAATCTCCTGAAGCTCTATCGGACATGGTAAATTTCGTTCCCAAATTTGTTGTTAGACTAGAAAAGTTTTATGATTTTGAAGATAAATTTAAAAAGATGGTCAATTGCAAAACCAATAGTTCCTCATTGTCTTATGAAAAATTCAATTTAGGGACTAGCGAAAATCCTCAGTGTATCAACTTAGGCTTGGGATGTTCTAGACAAGAAAAAGTTTCTTTTGTTAAATTATTTAAAGAATTCAAGGATGTCTTTGCATGGACTTACGATGATCTTAAAACATTCGATCCTAATATTATACAACATATCATCCCAATGAAGCCCCAAACCTTACCCTTTAAACAGAAACTGAGGAAAATGCATCTTAAACTAGAACCGACCGTTCAAAAAAAATTGAATAAACTCCTAAGTGCTAAAATAATTTTTCCTATTAGACACACTCAATGGGTATCCAACCTCATCCCAGTTCGGAAGAAAAACGGGGAAATTTGACTTTGTGTTGATTTCCAAAACCTCAACAAAGAGTCTGACAAAGATAATTATCCTGTCCCTCCCATGGAACTGATCCTGCAACAAGTATCTGGTTCCGAGAGGCTATCCTTACTAGATGGTTTCTCTGGATATAACCAAGTCTTGATGTCTCCGCCAGACCATCTAAAAACTACCTTCCGTACCCCGTGGGGCACTTATGCTTATCACAAAATGACTTTTGGATTGATTAATGTTGGTGCTACCTTTGAGAGAGCAATGGACATTGATTATAGAGGCTTAATCAATCACTCCGTAGTAGTCTACTTAGATGATGTGACCGTTTACTCTAAAAACAAAAACGATCATCTAGCTCACTTACGAGCCGTTCTGCTATGATGTCGTAAATACGACATCTCCTTGAACCCCAAGAAGTCCATCTTTGCAGTAGAATAGGGTAAATTACTAGGATTCATTGTGTCTAGTGATGGGATGGTTATTGACCCCGAGAGGACTCAAGTCATCGCTAAACTTACCCCACCTACATCCAAAAAAATCCATGCAGTCTTTCCTAGGCTACATTAATTTCGTGAGAAGATTTGTCCCCAGCTTCTCCGAAATGGTCAGGCCTCTCCAGAATCTGATTAAGAAAGACACCCAATATCACTGGGGACCCACAGAAAACCAAGATTTCAATGCTATAAAGAAGGCCATAATAGACACTACGTCTCTCATGAGCCCTGATTTCTCTCAAGATTTTACACTCTATACTTTTGCCTCTGATAGTTCCTATGTTGCAGTCCTAACTCAGAAGAATTCTGAGAACAATGAAGTACCCATCGCCTTTATGAGCTCTGCTTTCAAAGGTTCTGAACTTAACTACCCAGCAGTCGATCGACAAGACTACACTGTTTTCAAAGAAGTTAAGCATTTCCGATCTTATCTTTTGAAGTCAAGGACGAAGGTCATTGTCCCCTACCCTGCCATAAGAAACTTGTTAGTGCAAAGGGAGTTAGGAAAGAAAAGAGCCAACTGGGTCACCTCCTTGCAGGAGTATGACTTAGAAATCACCCCGGCATAGATTGTGAGAGGCCAAGGATTGTGTAAGTTGGTTGTTGATTCAGAAAAAGGACAACAAGAGGAGAGTGATACGTCAGACCTAGAACAATGCAATCAAAGTTTGATTTGTTGCACACAAAACCTAGTAAGTCCTTGGTACGATGATATTAGATTTTGTCTCAAACACAGATCAGCACCCCGTCACCTTGACCCTGCCAAAAGAAGAGCATTGAGACTAAAGTCCGCCTCCTTTCATATAATTAACGGTATATTGTTTCGTCATAATTTTGACGGCGTACTGATGCGTTGTCTTGAAAAAGACGAAGCAGAAAAGGTCTTGCTTGAGTTTCATGCAGGAGAAGCTGGTGGTCACTTCGGTGGTGATACCACTGCTCATAAGGTTTTAAGAGCCAGTTACTACTGGCCTATGCTTTTTAGGGACGCCCATGCCTTGTGTCGTAAATGTGTCATCTGTCAGAAAGCATCAGGGCGGTTGCAAAAACCAGCCTTCCGTCTGCAACCCGTTTCAGTCGATTCTCCTTTCCAGCAATGGGGCCTTGATATCATAGGTCCTATTAACCCTCCATCCTCACAACAACACAAGTATATTGTGACAGCCACTGATTATTTTACTCGATGGTCTGAAGCCGCCGCGCTAAGAACTGTTAACACAAGTCAGGTGATCGCTTTTCTAAACTCGAATATCATCACTCATTTCGGTATCCCTGATTGTCTAGTCTTTGATAATGCTTCATAATTTTCTTCCCTAGAGATGAGTGAGTTCACTTTGGAGAAAGGAATAAAGCTGAAGTATTCTGCTAGTTATTACCCCCAGGGTAACGGCTTAGCAGAATCAACAAACAAGAACTTGATCAAAATTATCAAGAGAACTGTGGCTGAAAATCACAAGAACTGGCACAATGCATTGCTGAATGCACTGTGGGATGATAGGGTAACACCCAAAGCCGCTATAGGTAATTCCCCCTTTTTTCTCGTTTATGGTAGAGAATCCATTCTGCCACCTCACATTCTTCTTCCTTCGCTTCAATTGTCACAAAAAGTCCAAGAAGAAGATTGTCCCCCTCTAGAAAGTCATATTAACGCTTTGATGAAGTTGGAAGAAGTAAGAATCCAAGCTAAGCATAAGTTAGATCAACATAAAAAACTGATTAAAAGATGGTTCGATTCTAATTCTACTTCTGATAGGAATTTTGAAGTAGGCGATCTCATTTTGAAGTGGGACAAACCGCACGAAGGGAAGGGTGAGCACACCAAGTTTCAAAACTTATGGCTTGGGCCATTTTTTATTGTTGAAAAGTTGGGTCCTAGTTCCTTTTGATTGCAGAATCTTGAAGGGCATCTTGACACCTACCCGGTGAATGGCCAAGCCCTGAAAATATACTTCGCTTGATTTCTACCCTTGTATATTATGTAAATATTTCCTTTTGTTTTTATTTTTCCTTTGTTTTCGTTTCTAGTTTTGATTTGGATTGATCAGTTTTTTTGTGTTGCTTGAAAGATATGCATACTTGTGCACTGAGCCATTCAAACCAAGACCATAGAAAAATTTCTTCACTTAAATGACTTCTAAAGATTGTACGATCATCAAAACTGATATTTATGTTGGAAAATTTTGTTGTTTGAAAGAAGTCTACTAATTTCAATCTCTGAGCAAAGTTTGTCATGATCATCTATTATATTTTTACGTTGTCCCTTTTCGTAAAGGAATGACTCAAAAAGATGTATCCATGTCATAGTAAGTGTTTTAGAAATAAAACATCTCTAGAACTGAATAAAGGACGGTGCTAAAAAAATTATGATGAGGTCTAAAAAAATATGTTAAAATATCAAGACTTTCAGCGTCACCCCGCTCATATATCTACAAAAGAAAACAAAATAAAAATATTAATAAGAGCTGTGGGAAGTGTTTGTAAATCCACCGGGATACTGAACAGGTCCGTTGGTAGCGGGTAAATGCATGCATGGCGCCAAGACAACTTCGCCGGGGTACTGAACAGGACCGCTGGTAGTGAAGCAATGTCGGGTACACGAAAATCTGTAAAAAATTATAAGAAACCTCTTTAATTTCCTTTATTCTGATCTAGAACTTCTTAACATGATATAGATGTCAGAGTGGGTTAAATGGCAACCCTGTCGAGGCTATGGATGCCTGCTGGCAGCAGTGGCCATGCCAACAGTATTGAATATTTTTATCATTAATATCGTGACTTGCTGATCTTAAGACTGTTATTAGTTTTCATCTTTTAAAACATCGTTGGAAAAGATGGTAAATGATGATGTTTGTACAATTTTCTGATTGTTGTTTTTGAGTTGAAATTTTCTTTGTTGTCCTAATCTGAATTTATTTCTTTTGACAGAGATAACTGCTTCTCCCAGTGTGTCACCATTGTTGGTATCCAATTCAATTTTTTCCATTTCCCTATAAGCTGCCTACACCTATGACTTATGAACTTCAAATTATTGTCGCATTTTGTAAATAGAGGATATTTTTATCCCTTGCGACATTTCCAAATTGGTCTCCATTTAGTTTTCAGGACTGTAAGCATGAAAACTCCTCCATCGTTATTTGAACTGTCATGATCTTCTCATTGATATCATGAAAGGCACTCACCTTTGGTTTATTATTGTGTGGCTAAATGAATTTTCAAACTATGCCTATTTGGACATTTTTGGTTGCATAACTTAAAAGGCATTGAACATATAGATTTATATCGTTTGGGACTTGCCTAGTCATCCGATTGCATAGAAGTCATGGTGTATTTTGTTTTTACATGATGTGATCCTTATTATTATAAACTCTTGGCTTGTCAAATGTTATGAAATCGATTGTCACATTGTTTTATAAACATTTGATTACACACTTATACGATGGCACATATTTAACCTTTGAGTTTGATTTCACATTGAACATTCGTGGTTTGAAATAATACAATGGCGCATTGGTATGCTATCCACCGTTTGATTTTTGGGTTGGCTGATTAATATGGTTTGAACTGTATTATGATTGATTGAACAGAGGTTGTACTTTGTCATTACTGCTTTGCATGGCGGTGAATAATCCCACCACCCTCGCACGCGCACATTAATGTTTCCCCTTTCATCGTTCATAGCTGTTAATCCAAGCGACTTTGCTCCTGTGTATTGTTGATTTCAACCCAAACCATTACCATATTCTCGCACCATGGCTCCAGTCGTAAGGGCTGAACCTAACGGTAGCCAGGCTCTGTTGATGTTCGACAGCGCTCACAGCGACCTTGAGGAATTTGGATGGCTCCCATTCATACAAAAGTTTGATGGTTTTAATCCCTGCGTGGCTCGGAAATTCGTATTAACCTTTGATGGATGTCGAGCCAAGGTCAGGGATGTCCAATTGGAAATTAACGAGCAATTTCTTAGTTTAGCTACAGGTCTTCCTGCCACTGGACAACGATGGTCCAAGAATTGCAATGTGGAAGAAGTCCCTTGGACACTGCTCTTCCAGTCTCGTAAGGTTAGCTCCTATGACAAAGGTTTGCCCATGAACATGCTCAAGCAACGTTGGCACGATTTGCTGATGATAATCAAACAATTTATCACCTGCAAGGGTCGGTATGGTTTTTTTTTCTTACACCACCTTCGTTTGCCTATGGTTTTCATGGGCTATGAGCTTAATATGCCTTATTACTTGCATAGAAGTTTGTTTAAAATGTCTAAGAGATACAAAAGGAACCAGGCTAATAGCAACCTTTTTCACTACGGGATGGTTAAAATTGTTGTTGTCTGTCATTTGGGGTTACACGGAGATTGTTGGACCGATTTCCTTGCTTGAAATAACTTTGAAGATTCGAACCCTCCATAGGTTGAAAAACCTGTGGTGAGTGAGGGAACGATTGTACCTCTGGTACCCTACAACATCCTATTACCTAAACCCTTACCCGACTCACCTATCGACCTACCCCACTCTGTGACCAAGGATGTCGAAACTGTTAAGCCTGTGGCTAAAAGGTCTAAAGCCAAACCTACTGCAAACTCCAAAGGAAAAAAGAATGCCCGTTTAATTTCTCGCAGGGCAAGGAACAAGCCGAAGCTCCCTGTCAATACTGAACCTATCGTGTTGAGCGAGGACTCTGATTCAGAGGTTGAACGTTTTTTGGCAAGTGAATATCCCTATTCCGAAGGACTGTGTGTCGAACCCTCGTTTGACTTCGTGTCGAACCTACCACCTTACTTGCAAAACGACCCTAACTACCCTGGCATTAAGCTGCCTCATCCAAACCCTAGTCCTTCATCAAAACCCTCTCCTGTTTTTCCTAAGTCTGCAGCGCCACCCTGTGATCAGTGCGGCTCATGGTTAGAAAGGTATTATCTTGATGTGCCAATTCTACAGTCTAGAATTCATTCTCTGGAGGACCAAGTTGCACAACTTACCAGTCAAAAGGCTGAATTACAAGCCACTGACAAGAAATAAAGGACAACAGGTTCTATTTTGTTTAAGAATGTGGAGTCAGCTACAACAGCCGTGAATTCAAAATTGGCATAGCTCGAGCAGCCTCACTGGTATTTCTATCACATGTTTATATAACAAACTCATAGCTCTGTTTATAGCCTGGATTTCCTCTGTCATACTATATGCATTACGTACATAGTTTTGTTTTGATTAATCGAATATCGTTTCCCAGTTTAGATTTGATTGGATTGTCTTCGATTCGATTGATCGTGGTATGGATTTGATTGTTTTGATTTGTCTTAAATTGGATACTCTATTGCTAATCGAAATTGTTTCTATCTTCTGTAAACACAAGCTATTTCTCATTTTGAACACAATCAAATTTCGATTCGAATTGGTTATGATGTATATGATATGATCGGTAATAATGGTCAACTGTTTCGGTTTTATTTACATATGACTTTCAACCAACTCGGATACAGTTTGGATTATGTTTAATATCATTCTGTTTTATATCCATCCAAATTGTGAATTGATACGAATCGTAACAGTTGTACCCAGCCTGTTGACTCGCGTTGGTTTTCTCCACCATATGATCAGTCCAATTCATACTGGATATAATGTTTAAATTTGATTTGAGGACCGAAAGTGATTATATCCAGGATCACGATTTGTTTCTATATTTAACCCAGTCACGATTTGTGACGATTGTTGCCTGGTTTATGATTATCGATTATGTTGATGGTTGTGATCACTATTTGATCCTGTCTGTTGACTATGTAACGCTCAGCGATCGAAATATTTGGCGAAATTTGGTTGATGTTGTTATGCATGTTTTAATTGACCTTAATCGTAACAGTCTTTCCATCTTTGTATTTGATTGAAACAACGTGAATCTTATGCCACCATGACGAATTAATTGTGATTATGTTGGGTTAGATTGTATCTCATACGATATGATTCACTATTAATTTCATTTGATATGAAACAATTCTGGTTACGGTTTGACCCTATTTTATGGTCAAAGAAAAACCGAGTATCCTTACCTCTGTTTTCGATTGAATCATTGTTGATTTTGTTTAATTTAAATGATAAACTCATTTGAAACATTAGTGATTCATTTCAAATGTTTATTAAATGAAAATTGGATTGGATTATTTTAAAAAGATTTGATTTGATTTCTTTTGATCCTGTATGCTATTTTAGACTAGCTACAGAATCAGATGATTCTGTAGCTAAGTCTGTAGGATCAAATTTTTATTGTTTTATTAATCAAATCCTTTTCTAACTTGTTATTTTTGGTCTATTGCAGATAAATTCTAAATGGAAGTGGATATGATGAGCAGTTGGGGGAGATTTGAAATATTTTAATTGCATTTTAATTTCCTAGTTTAGTTGATTTTGGGATATTTCCCAGATTATGTAAAACAGTTTGATATTATCCACAGGGAGGTTTTACCCTGTGGAGAGACTGATAAATACTTATCATTTTTGTAATAATTATCATCCTCATTCGTGGGAGAACAAGGATATGGAGTTTTAATACAGACTGAGGCAAAATTTGGTGTTTTGTTACAGCTTTAGCTTCTCATTATATCAATATTTTGTTTCATGTTGTGTATATCAATTTGTATCTGGTTAATGACTACTTTAGCTATCTTAATCATGCACAAATGATATAATTTCAATCACTGTAATTCATATCTGGTTTCTTCCAAGTGTATAAAAGACATAACAATTGCTTAATTCAGTTTGTGAATGGCAGGTTTATCTTCTTCATAAGTTGAATTATTAAATATAAGTTTTTGCATAACAGGTTTCCCTTATTGCAGAGATTTATAAATCTTATAGTTGTTATGATATTTTATGTCTTGTTTGTCCTGTAAACAACTCAAAGAGTAGCGCAGCCTATCATTTACGAGAAGCTTTTGGACTAACCGGTGCGAGTTTACTTCCTTCGACCAGCTTCGAAGTCATCATACACAGGACAAATTAGGAGCGTTTCCAGGTCAATTAGTCACTTCTTTGTTTACTGTTCTTATTAGTAGTTTAGTTTAGATATAAGTCTAGTTAGATTTATATTAGATTGTTTAATTTCAGTAAATATATTAGATCATTTAATTTCAGTAAGTTTTATTTATTTTTCATAAAATATAAAAAATCAAAAAACATATATTGTTGTCTTAGGGCAGAAAACACATGAGTTTTACAGGTTTTATTCAAATATGCAACTTGTAGATAGTGTATATTTGTGAATAAGTTGTAATTTAACTGGTAGTTAGGCGGTTAATTGTTAGAGTTAGTGAAATAGTAATTAGTAGTTTGTATATATAATAGTTAGCATAGTTTATATTTAGTTTTAGTTTAATTTAGTAGTTTGTTAGATTAGTTAGTTCAGTTTATTTTATTAGTTTTAGTTAGTTTTAGTTAGTTTAGTTTGTTTTATTAGTTTTAGTTAGTTTAGTTAGTTTAGTTGGTTTTATTAGTTTTAGATAGATTAGTTAGTTTAGATTAGTTTTCTCTTTGGTTTTCTTAGGATCTTAGAGCGGCCAACGGAGCCGTTAAACCCATCAAGGTGGTTCATTCCAAACGGCTTGGGTTATTTAGACAACCCCGGACCGGTTCCACTCTCTCAATTGACGGACGGACAATTTCGCCCGTCAACAGGTTTCTAACTTAGACCTGAAAAGGGTTTGCTTGAAGAATTCATCAAAATCAAGGTTGTTGATGATTTTCACTTCATCTTTGGGTAAGGAAAGGATTCTGTCTAGGTAGTAGAATGGGTCTGGCACTTTCTCTCTAGTCCTGTGAAGGATTTTCTCGGGGTTGTACAAAGGCTCTGTGGGGTTTGGGTCAAGATTGGATCTAGTATAGATCATATTCAAAGCTAGGTTTCCTGAGCTGTGCTACTTGGAGATATTGGTATTTTGGATTGCAGTCACCAGGGTAAGAGTTTCAGTCGGTACAGATGTTTGTCCCTCTGTTACCCTCAGGGGTCAAATTGCAACTTTAGTCATTCTCCCAGGGAAAATCTATTCAATTTTGTCCCCAACAATGACGCCAGAATGTTATCACTCCATAAATCTATTTGGCTAATAAACAAATGACAAAGGTAAATTTTTCAACCAACTTTGAGTCCCAAAAATAACCTTTTGTATCTGGAGAGGGCTCTCTCAGAAGGCACGATCTCCGCGAAGAATATGGCTTTGAAAGCAGTGTGTAGATTTAGCACCTTTGATAAAATGAGTTATGGTTATATTGGCGCAGGAAAGTAAGAATTGGTCTATGGAGTCGATTTGAGGAAATGACAGAGACAAATGACTCAGTGACTAAACTTGAGAGGATAAGGCTAGGAGAGAAATATTCTTTAGTGTAAAACTGTAATGTGTGGTGGGGAGAAAAACACATAAAGTAACTCGGAGCGCCACTACGGGAAAATTCAAAGTTATCTTTAGAAGAAAACATTTTGTCTAAGTGGCGCAAACAAGGGGCGCTACGCAGGGAATCCACAGGTTTGAAATTTTGTTCCAAAATAGATAGAAAAAGATATGAATAAAGATGACAGGAAGCAAATACACAAACAAAGAGGCACAATAGATCTGACTTCTACAACTAGAATATTTTCATCAAGTTATAGGACCTTTGCATTAAGTTTCGGTCAAAAAACTCAAATTACATACAATAGTTGTCATGTACCAATTTTTCCAACCAACTTGGCTTACATCAAAAATATGAAATATATAAACAAGGGCATCGCTTGGGGTGTCCTTCTTTCTAACTTCTAATCCTAAAAATAGGAAAACTGAGTAGCATGCATTGGAGACTCTTCGCATGGTGCCTTCCAAATATGGAAAATAATCACATCTGTTTACACATGATTGTTCACAAATTCACCATGAGGATCCCATCATCGGACAGGTTTCGATATGAGAAAAAGATGTGTCAGTCTTCCCCTTCGATCAGATGTTTGAGCCGGTAGGTGTCCACCGGAAAACTCGTTATCTTCTATAACGACTTTGATTTTTGCTGTGCACTCATTTGCTGGGAAAAATGTGCGTGACAAGTGGTTGTTTGATTTTTTCGGTTGTTATAAAAATGGTAGAGTGATTTGGGGAGACGTGTCTTTCAAAACTACCAAGATTTGTCTTATTCTTTTGGGTGAAAAGACGAACACTTTCTAAACTTTCTTTTTCTGTGCACTGGTGAGAGCCACGCGTGCTTCCTTCTCGGTCACTTTGTATTACCTGGAATTCTCTGTATGCCTTTCATCCTTAAGTGTCTGTGCTTATCTTAGTTGTACAATGGTGTCTTGCGCCTTTCTGAGTTATATTTTTATCCATGCCACATTCCCTTTGTGACCCTGCACTGTTGATGCTCCCATAGTCTTTGTTGCTAGCTACTGCCTCAAATCCATGTTTTCTTGATAGATTTCAGAGATAGCCAACTTTGCCTGCTTTAATTGCTGATATGGCTCTTGGTCATTCGTTCCTATGATATATATTTTCCTTGTTCTTCTTCTGCCTTCACGGCTCGATCCTCTAATGAGCTTTAGCCAGACGGTGTGCATGAGTAGTTCTTCAGTCATCGATCTGGCATGCGACTCTTTTGAAAATAGAGCTTCCACATATTCCTTGTTCTTCCTTGGCCTGCCTCTTCTTTGAGGCATTTTCTGTTGAGGAGGAAGGGTTTCTATTGTCTTCCCTTCCTGTGCAAGTCCTTCTACTTTGGGTTCTATGTGGTTTGATCTAGTCTTCTCTGTGGGTAAAGGAGTGACTCCCTTTACCTCATTGGGAATGCCTGCGGCAGGTGAGAATGACTCCTGGTCATTTTGCGGCTTGGACCTGAAAATTATGCTACTCTGTGGACCTTTCCTTATTCTTTGGGAGATCACCATGGTGCAACCAGTATGTATTCTGCGTGCAACGTATCCGGAAGCTACACAGGGGGGGGGGGATTTTGATCAAACTGGGCTGGAAAGGGAAATTGCAAATAGGGTGCAGATTTTGTTTCATGACAGAAATGAGTGTCGAGAATCCGATATTTATAATGAGTCGGGAAGAAGAAGGAATCATGCTGGAGGACAACGAATTCATGGCAACGAGATGTTTTGAATCGAGTTCCGGGTTTTCCATGGAAAATCCCTGTGTGTAGAATACATGTGATAAGGCTTGTTGGGCATGCATGACATGAACGTCGCGATTTTTCATTCCTTTGGCTTTCATGATGAACTGATAATAGCTAGTTTACTTGCCAATGCAACTTCCATTAACTACTTGACTCAAACTAGGTCACGTAGAGATTGGTTTCTTAATAGGACTCAACTTTTTGGAAAATACATACCCGTACCACTTATTCATGTTTAGACTTGGACATCCCTTCCCTTCCCATTTCCTCCTGGAACTCAGTCAAGTTGAGAAGAGAGATTTAAAGTCGGTCGTTGTTGGAAGTGTTGATGGAGTAGTCAATCCCTTGGCTATACATGGTGTCTACGCCAAAGGATACATGGTTAACATATCAGAAACGATCCCAGTCAACATTTCTAAAAATCTAGAAATTGTTGAAAACATCTTTATTGGGGCAGAATGCTCACAGGACTAAATCACTCAATATATGACACTCTTTAAGGAATTTCTAGATGTTTTTACATGGTATTATGATGAAATTCCTAGCATTGATCCTCGCATAGTTAAACATGAAATTCAAACCTATGAGAATGTAAAACCGTTTCAACAGACGTTGAGACCTATGAACCAAACAAAGGAAGTGTAAATAAAGGTGGAAGTTGAAAAGATGATCAATGTACGATTTATCTACCCATTTCCTCTGATGGAATGGGTCTCCAACCTTGTTCCCATGGATAAGAAGCAGGGTACGATCCATGTTTACATGAATTTTAGAGACTTGAATAAGGAATATCCTAAAGACAACTTCCCGACACCATTCAATGATCATATCTTGGATGAGTGTGCAGAGAGCGAGATATTCTCATTCATGGATGGTTTTTCTAGCTACAACCAAATTCAAATTCGTCTAGAAGACCAATAATAGATGTCCTTTATATGTCCTTGGGGTATGTTCACTTATAGGAAAATGTTGTTTGGTCTTAAAAATGTTGGTGCAACATTCCAGTGGGCCATGATGTTTTCCTTTCATGACTTGAATAAAATATAGGAAACATACTTAGGAAATCTTACGGCTAACTGGCGCAAAAGGGCCCAACATCTCTTACACCTCCGCTTAGTTTTTCAATGGTTTCATTTTTATATGATCCGATTGAATCCACACAAGTGTATTTTTTGTGTGAACTCTAGTCATCTTTTTGGATTCATTGTTTCGAAAAAAGGGATCATGGTTGACCCTTTGAAGGTTGAGGCAATAAATTAGTTTCCTCCCCCACGTACAGTCAGAAAACTTCAACTCCTACAAGGAAATGCGAATTTCCTTAGGTGTTTTGTTCCGAACTATGCTAATAAAATGAAGGATTTATGCACCTTTTGAAGAAAGGGGTCCCATTCTGTTGGGACGAAGCTATAGAATGTTCTTTTGATTCTTTGAAGAAAGTGTTGGTTTTGAATCCTTTGTTGAGTCTCCCTAATTACAATCAAGACTACTTGTTATGTTTAGTAGCAATTAAGTCTTCGATTGACATGGTTCTAGTTCATGAGGATGATGAGCTCCAAGAGAATTTCATCTATTACTTGAGTCGTTCTCTCATGGGTCTTAAACTTAGATATTCACATGTGGAGAAGTTGGTATTGGCATATTTTCATGATGTCCAACGACTCCAACATTATACTATATTACAGAAGACAACCTTCATTTCCACAGTCAATACATTTCAATATGTTTTCACTATGAGAATTATTGGTGGGAAGTACAACAAGTGGATTTTTGTGCTTGAATACTTCGATTTCGAATTTGCATTTGAGAAATATAAGAAGTATTTAGTCTGCATTGAGTTGATGTCAGAGTTTCCAGTCTAGAATGAGGAAGGCGATACGATGGAATCATTTTCGAATGAGAACATTTTCCTCATCTCTTCATCCGATTCGTGGTATGGGGATATTCTTATATATCTCCAAACTCTAAATTTCCCTCCAAACTGCTCAAGAGATGAGCGACGACAGATCTAACATATGGCAAAGAACTACCTCATTATCGCTAACAATTTGTAAATGTGAGGGGTGGACTTGATACTTCGGTGTTTCTTAAATCTTAAATAAGAGGAGGTTGTTTTGAAGGATTTCCATAGTGGAGCATGTGTGGTCACTTGTCTGGGATGGAAAAAACCCAAAACATTTTGTGCACAGGATACATTTTTCCTATGATATTTAAGGATTGTGTTGAAATGGTCAAGAAATGTCATCCATGCCAAATTTTCACTAAGAAAATGCATGCACATCCTGATCCTATGTTTCCCGTCATCCCTCTTGGTTGCTTCACTAAGTGGGTGGTTGATTTTATGACATGCCACCTGGATTTATATAGGGGGCATCGTTACATAATTGTAGTCATCAACTACTTTACTAAGTCAGTTGAGGCCATGCCAACTTTTTCTAATAATTGGGAGACAAAAACACTATTCATATTCAATCAGGTCATACGTAGATTCGGGGTTCCAAGAGAGATCGTCACTGAACATGGAAGTCACTTCCATAACCGCATGATGTCATATTTAGTATTGAAACAGGGGTTTATGTAGGAACACTCATCTCCTTACTATCCCCAGGATATGGGTCAAGTTGAAGTCTTACACAAGTCATTAAAAAAAATACTAAGAAGAACGATTAATTCAAATCGAATGAACTGACACTTGATGCTTTACCCAACCTTCTAGTCTTACCGAACCTCAGTAACAACTTCCACTTGTTTCTCACCATTCCAACTCATTCATGGAGTGGAAGAATTTTTTCATATTGAATGTGAAGTTCGTTCACTCAATATAGTAGTCGAGCACCTTTCGAACATGACTCATCTTGAATAATGCTTAGTTTTCCTTGAACATCTTGAGATGCATATTTAGTGAATGAATCACATAAGAAGTGAGTCAAGTCCCAATACGATAAGTATTTCGATCCTAGGGTCTATTAAGAGGACAAGGATGCCTAGGAGGCAGGAACATTTAACCCCATGTGGTTCGGTCCTTACATCATGCCACCAGTTTTAGAGAAAGGATCCTATGAGCTTGTGAATTTTGAGGGAAATGTGTTGTTAGAGCCCAAATATGGGCTCTACTTCAATAATTACTATGCTTATCCCTAAGAGTTTGAGAATTAGCGCTATTGTATTTTATTTTTTATATTGTATGTATCTTTGTTTACTTTTTTGGTCATTTTATTGCATTAGTAACTGATGTGCTTCTACAGTGTTGAAGATTCCTGAGGAGTCGTTGATTTACTTAGGATTTTTTGATGGCTCCAATCGCCATACTTGACACCTAACATCCATTTCTTGGGTGATTTATTCTCCTTCTAGGAAATTAGTGTCTGTTGGAGGTGTGTATCTTGAGGCTACTACCAACAATGTTGTTGAATATAACATTGTTATTGAGATTTTGTGAGATGCATTTTCGTATGGTTTTTATCACCTTCAAGTGTTCATGGATTCACAATTGGTAGTTTTATATTTAAATGGTGTATATCGAGTTCGAGATCCATTGTTGTTACAATTTTTCCTTAGGGTACATCTTCTACAATGTTCTTTTGAGTTCATTACTTACGAGCATATTCATAGGAGAGCTAACGAGTTAGCTAATGCTTATGCTAATTATGTGTTAGATTGGCATGTGTATCATCAATAAATTAAAGCACACATAGACACATGTAAATATATACTTTTTCAAAGTAAAACAAAAAATGTATATAACGTGNTGGTATAAAAGTACAAAATTGTTCTATGAGCACATAGTATGTCTAGGCCTGAGGCTGGTGCACCCTATCATAACAAACTACGACATTTTCTAAATGCCGAAATATTCGAACCCATAGCCTGGGTAATCCTACGACATGGTGTTGCATGTCGATGGGGAGGTCATCAATAGTCTCCATACGCACATTACACATGAGGGACTCAAAGTTATAGCCCAGATTATGCAAATTCCTTGCTATGTCGTCACTCAGTCCTGCCTCCTCGACTATGTTGCAAGACATTTTCTAGGCTCATGGGTGCTATGCCAACATAGAAGGAAAGTACTTGTCAGTATTTTGGATCTCACAAAAATATAATTTGTTACAATTTCTAAAAATTAAAAATCAAATAACATAAAAAATAAAAGGTTACCTATATCCTGAGGCTTGTCTCTAGTAGGGATGATGTAACGTACCAATCGCTCTGATACCAATTTGTAGCGTACCAATTTGATACCCAGGTTTCCAAACCCCTCAATTTACCATTATACATGAATGTTTACATAATTGGTAAAGGAATTATAAGCACATGCATT
>JZKD02S0745420.1:1008836-1028487 GCA_000966675.3 Picea glauca
AATGTGTATGTGTTGTCTTCCCTGTAACCTCAGCCTGAGTCTAGATTCCTTGCCTTGGGGTGGAGCTCGGTCCCAGCTCGGGGGTGACCTACTGTTGAGATGATGAACAGTGTGGACTAAGGCTGGGAGGTTCGTGGAAGGCCTGCACTTGGTTGGTGAATGCTACAGCTATTAAAAGATAAGTATATCTGAATTATGCTTTAATCATGTTAAGCATGACTGCTCTGTTTATGTATCATGTTTTCCGCTGTGTAAATGAATTTGCTCTTGAATGCTATGGCTGGCTTAATTGTAGGAGTGAATTACATATTTTACTCTAAGATTTAAATGTGTTTAATTGTGTTAAATGCATGTGGTTATAATTCCTGTATCAATTATGTAAACATTCATGTATAGAATGGTAATTGAGGGGTTTGGAAACCTGGGTAGTGAATTGGTACACTACAAATTGGTATGTGTACAAAAGGGGACACTACAATTTTTAAGACCTTCCTAGAAAAAATCCTTCTTGTCCTTGTGGTATGTTTTCAAGAATTCTGAATGCCCCCCTATAGGAGAAGTGGGAAATTCCAAAAGGATTTTTTGTTTGAGTTGGGAATTCATACATAATTATAGGTGATCATGATACCATAAAAACACATTCTTCCATATAAACCTTTCTACTGAATTGGGGTCTTCATGTAGTTTTTGAATGATTTTGCATACATATTGATCTTGATTCTATTCTATCCTTGCTTCTTCCACCCAATCTGATTGCGACATAGAAAGAGCACATAGTGAACCTTCTATTTCGTCTTCTTTATTGGAAAGGGCATATGCCACAACATTATGTCTTCCTTTCTTGTATATAATGTCAAATTCACAACCCAACATATTTGTAACCCATTTTATTTTCTCTTCTGAAGATAATCATTGCTCCAAAAAGTACTTCAAACTGTCATGATTTTTTTTTACCTTGAAGTGTCTTCCTATTAGGTAGGGGTGCCATTTATGAACTGCATGTAGTATGGACAACATTTATTTTTCATAAATGGGTTTGAATAATTTTTTTCCTTTAATTTGTCTTCTTTCAAATGAAAGGGGCCTTCCTTCCCGCATTAAAACTGTACCAATTCTATGGCCTGAGGCATCACACTCCACAATAAATGTTTTTGTGAAGTCATGTGTGGTCAATATGGGGGTTGTACACATAGCCTCCTTAAGTTTTTCAAAATCTTTGGTTGCTTATTCTATACAATAAAATGCTTCCTTTTTTAATATTTTTGTTAGAGATGTTGCTATTTGACCATAGTTCTTGACAAAATTGTGGTAATATCCTGTCAATCCTAAGAATCCTCTTAATTTCTTTAAGTTTTTGGGAATTGGCCATTCCATTATAGATTTAATTTTGTTAGGGTCCACTTTTACACCTTCATGAGATATAATATGACCCAAATATTCCACTTCTTGAACCCCAAAGGCACACATGGAAGGCTTTGCATAAATTGTTTGTTCTTACAATAGTTGTAATACTCTGTCAACATGTTGTACATAATATTCCCAAGATTTGATGTAGATTAGTATGTCATCAAAAAATACGAAAAAAAAAATTCTAAGGAAGTTCTTGGAAATGGAATTCATCAAGATTTGAAATGTTGAAGGTGCATTAGTCAGTCCAAATGGCATAACAAAAAATTCATAATAACCTTCATGTGTTCTAAAAGTTGTTTTAGGAATGTCTTCCTGTCTCATTCTAATTTGATGATATCCCGAACGAAGATCCAACTTAGTAAAGATTTTTTCTCCATGTAATTCATCTAATAGTTCATCAATGATAGGGATAGGAAAATTATCTTTGATGGTAATTTTGTTGAGTTGTCTATAATATGGACACATATACCATGAGCCACCCTTTTTTGTAAACAACACCATTGGTGAAGAGAAATAATTTTGGCTATGTTGAATGATGCCAACCTCTAATATTTCCTGGATCATGTGTTCAATCTCACTCTTCTATGCATATGGATACATGTAATTCCTAATTTTAGGTGGTACACTTCGTGGCTGTAAATGAATAGCATGGTCATGGTCATGCGTAGGTGGAAGACCCTTAGGAATTTAACCAAATACCTTGGAATGATTGTTGATAATTATTTGGAGATTTGATGGAGCTGAGGCTATAGATATATGAACATCAAGTGAGCCCAATTGTGAAATTACACCCTGGTGTCCTTTTTTGATTAATTTTTCCATGCTATTAGATATTATCACTTTACAGGGTTTCCCTTGGATACCTTTAATCTCAATTTCCTTTCCATTTGTGGAAAATCTCATAAAAATTGATTTTGAACATCAAAGGCTACTATTCTCAGTGATTGCAACCATTGGACTTCTAATAGAACATCGACACCCCCCATTTGGATGGAAATCATGGGGATATCTAGAAAATAATCCCCCATGTTTAGATTAATACTATGGAATTTACATGAACAATTTATGGTACCTCCATCTCCAATCATTACTTGAAACTCTAGTGCAGGATATACAAAACAATTGAGATCTTTTGCTAATTTGTAATTGATGAAATTATGGGTGCTACCTGAATCCATCAATATTGTTACCTTTTTATTTTTGATGTATCCTTGTATCTTGAGGGTTTTTGGAGTAACAATGCCGAAAAAAGCATGACAAGATATTGTTGGATTAGTCTCTTATATATTTGGATCTTGTGATGGTTCCAATTCTTGATCTTCTTCCTCTTCATAGTCTATGTAGAATAATTTATTTTCACTGCATTTATGCCCCTTACTGTACTTTCTATCACAATTGAAACATAGTACTTTTTCTCTTCTTTAATCCATTTGTTTAGGTGTTAACCATATTGTTTTAGGTAAACCATCTTCTTCCTCTTCACAGTCTATGCAGAATAATTTCTTCTCACCGCATTTATGCCCTTTACTGTACTTGTTGTCACAATTGAAGCATAGCCATTTTTCTCTTCTTTCATCCATTTACTGAGGTTTCAACCTTGGTTGTTGAGATATGGTTATCTTATGACCCCCAAAATGATCTCTACTTCCAATGTTATACTTTTGTGTAGCCTTATTTTTGGCATGAATATGATGAGCATTTTGCATAACTTCCATAATACTTGTAGGTTGTCTTAATAAAAGTTCATGTTTAATGTATTATTTTAATCCACTCATGTAATCTTCTAGCAAGTGTTCACCACTTAGGTTATCCACCCTTGTGGCCAGTACCAGGGATTCTGAATTATATTCTTCAATATCACCTAACTACTTGATTCTTGTTAATTTACTGAAGTAGTATTGTTCCCAAACTTTCTCATATTGTGCTTCTAAGTCTCTTGTAAATAAACCCCAAGTGTAGTGCTATAAAGGGGGCTTCCTTTTAACTATCCATTGATACCAATGATATGGTTTTATCTCAAATTTCAAGGTTTCTATGTGAATCCTTTTCTTATCATCCATAATATTATGTAGTTAAAAATATTTCTCTATTTGGTTCACCCAAATAAATACCTATGTACCATCAAACTTCTTTAATTCAATTTTGGGAAAGCTGAATTTAGGACCCACACCAGAATTAACTCCACTATTAGATTTAGATTCACTAAATGGCATATTATTAGAAGTTTGTTCAACATGAGTACTGCCCTTATTTTCATGAGTCCATTCCATTTTTATGTCTCCATTAGGGAATCTCCCACTTATAGCTTGAAATATCAGGGAAGATATATTTTGCATTTCCTTCATGGAATTTTGTATTTCTCTTTTTATGTCATTTTATTTTTCTTCCATCTTGTTTTGTTGATTATTTGCATTGGTTGTAATTGATTTCAACCCTTGAAGAAAGTCTGGTAGGAAATTCCGGTAACACAAAGGTATGGGTAATTGACCCAAGTTTGTTTGATGGATAATGGTATGAGTTTTGATTTATTTGAAGGTAAGAATATTCTATATGGATAGTACATTTCATGCCATTTTGGGTCATATGTGGAATGCCACATAACTCCTAACGGTTAGAGAGTTATGGACATGTGAAGTTGGACAATCCTCATGAGTGATCTAGAAGCCCCAAAAGGTCAAAGTAGTCAAAGTGGTTGCAAAGAAGAAATTATTTAAATAATAAAATGAAGTGATGAGTGTACTATAAGTCAAAGTGGATACACAATAAATGATTTAAATAATAAAGTTAATGGATAAATTACTAAGTGGACAATTGGTTAGAAGTGGGTTATCCCTAAAATAAGGAAATTGGTTTAAGATGGTTAGAAGGTAACCCCTCGAGGAAGCTACATAAAAGTATAAATAAGAGAAAAGGGTCTCTCATTTTAATAACACTTGATCACATTGAATATATACAAGTGAATGACATAACCAAAGGATATATAAGGATAATTTCATAGGGAAGGTGAAGTAAAGAAAGCCAAAATTCAAGGGACGATAAATTATTTTGATGATGCTTTCTCAGGTATGTTATTTACAGGTTATCTCACCATTTTTGCAATAACGTTTTTTCTAGAATGAGTCAGACCGTGAAATATGGAGGTTGTTGAGGAAACATATCCAAGTAGTCGTGATAAAAATTTAAGCTGGTGGGTCGTTGTATTTTTTGGGTTACACTCCATGGAAAATAGGGTTTGTCACTAGTCCTCAAACTAGTCTAAAACAAGTGTTTCGAGTAAAAATGTCATAACTTTTTCATAACATATCCAAATTCAATAAGACTAGATATATTGGTTAGAGTATAGTCTTTAGTATTATGTGTACCATTTTACATATCCATTCAAAAAATATTATGTTCCCTCTCTAGAATAACTAGTTTTCTCTCTAGCATAAGCCAACATTCAACAAGGTATGACATTTTTTCTATAACTCCTTTTCTGAGAGGTTCCCAGTAGTGAAACCTAGAGGAATTCCATAAAATAAATTGAAGAAGATTGTGTACTATTTTCATATTTTATCCATTATAGGTACATAGTTATGATTATTTCAAGTTAGGGTAGTTGACTAATCCAAAATTAGTCACGTGAGACTAAAGTAAAGTTTGATGAAAATGCTAGTCTTTTTTTGCTAAAGTCAAGGAAGGTTTTTAGGTATGTGATAATATACACCAGGTCTATTACAGAGTTACAAATCATATTTGGATGATGAAATTGATGAGGGATTTTGTTTGAGGTACATGTTGGGTACATGGTCGAGACAAGTAGTTATTGCGTTGGCACATACATGAGGTGTATAGTTGATGATGTTGGTACATCTTGATGAGTCATAGTTGATGAATATTTGATACATGATTGGTACATACTTGGTACATGGTTGGAGGCACTTGTTTGTAGTATTGTTGACACATGGTTTATGGATGATGTAGCATCATTGTTTTGGTATATTATTAGAATCACATATTGATCTTGGTGATGATTATGAGTTGTTGTGTTATGCTCAGTTGATGCACATGTTGGTGATATTGTGCATTTGGTTGAGAGTTGTCTTGGTGAGTAGATCCGATTTGGTTGATAAGATTGATGATACAGGTTGTTGTGATAAGTTGTTTGGACAGGTTATGGTGACAGGTTATTTGTACAAGTTTGGTGCATGGTTGATGCACTTGTTTATGGTACATGTTGAGGTACAAGTTGTTGGTACATATTGGAACAGGTTATTGGTACAGGTTGTTACAGGTTGTTTGGTAGTGGTTCTATCATTCAAATTATATTTCAGGGTGGTTGTATAGGGCAAGGAAAGGTGGTTGTAGCCATATTTTTTTTGTAGCCGGAGAACATAGGGAGTTGTATCCATCCTTCTAGTTGTAGCCAGAGAAATGGGGAATTGGAGCTTCCCTTAGGTTGTAGAATGAGAAACTAGGGCATTGGAGCCTCCTTTCAGTTTCAGCTAGAAAACAAAGGAAGTTGATGCTTCCAATGAATGTAATTCTTAAAGACATGTAAGAAAAATCATTCTATGGTTTTCTCTCGCTTTGGGTTTCCACGTAAAATTTAATATACCAGATATAAAGAGTATGCAGAACATAAATAAAATTCTAGAAATGACAGAATAATAGCAATATAACCATAATAATCACCACAATAACACTGAAATGATATGAGGATAACAATAGAAATAACACTTTGATTCTGAGAGCAATGTTCACTGGCCTGTTAAAGGGGGTAACCTCCAGTCGAGCAGAGATCTATTAAAATAATATCCAAGCTAGGGTTCTCATACCCTCGACTCATATTTATACTAAATATGTTTATCAAAAGAAGCATCTAGAGGAAGATCCCTCTAGAAGCGGAAGATTCTATTAGGTCTTCTTACATTCAAATTGTTCTATTTTATTGCAAGGCCTTATTAATATTGACCTTTATTACATCTGAATATATTGTTCTACCTATGTGAGGGTTAGGACCCTAACATGTCCTCCACCTTAAAAACAACCTTGTCCTCGAGGCTGTAGATGTGGAAATTGTTGCAGAATGGTAGTTGGTTCCCAAGAGGAATCTACGGGAGTTGTATATTTCCACTGGATTAGCACTTCCTTGATGGTTCTCTGATGCAGGAGATGCTCATGCTGGTCCAAAAATTCTTGTGGTTGTATCCAAATGGATCCTTCTTCGGCTAACTCAGGAAGGTTGGTTTGAATTTGGCACTTAGTTCTGATCACCTTCCTTAAGAAGGAAACATAAAAAATAGGATGTATCTTTGAATGAATGTTCAAAGCTAATTGATAGGCCACCTATCCCACACGCTTGAGAACTGTATAAGGACCATAAAATTTGGGTGCTAGCTTCTGAAAATGCTCGGCCTTGAGGGAATTTTGCTTGTAAGGTTGCGGGCGAAGAAACACCTGATCCCCTTCTTCAAATTGACATTCAAAGTGACCTTGATCTTCTTTTTGCTTCATGCGATTCTGTGCGATGACCAAATTCTCTTTGAGGGTACAGAGAATAGCCTCTTGAACTGTAAGTGTTTGGTCAATCGCCTGGACCTTTGAGACACCCGATAAGTATGAGAGAACTAAAGGTGGCTTCTGTCCATATACCACTTCAAAAGGAGTCATGCGTGTAGTTGTATGGCATGAAGTATTGTACCACCACTCAGCTAGGGATAACCATTGAGCCCACTAATTTTTCTTTTCCGAGGCAAAACACCTCAAATATGTTTCCAAACACTTGTTGACAACTTTTGTTTGACCATCAGTCTGGGGATGATAAGTCATACTGAGATGAAATTGGGTGCCTTGTATCTTGAACAGTTCTTGCCAAAAATTGCTTGTGAAAGTGGGGTCACAATAGTAAACAATAGAGTGTGGCATGCCATAGAGCTTGAAGACCTGATCCATGAAAATTTGAGCCATCGTGGATGTTGTAAATGGGTGTTGAAGAGCGCAGAAATGAGCATACTTGGAAAGGTGATCAACAACCACCATGATGACTAAATTATTTCTTGATTTGGGTAATCCTATAATAAAATCCATAGAGATGTCCTTCCAAATAGCAGTTGGAATCAGGAGTGGTTGTAGTGTGCCCGGAGATTTTACTGTTTCTCCCTTGTTGCGTTGACACACATCACATTCAGCCACAAAATTATGAATGTATTATTTAATACCATCCCAGAAAAAAGAACGTTTGACCCTGTCATAGGTTTTGGTTAACCCAGAGTTCCCCGTTGTCGGTGTAGAATGAAGCTTAGAAAGCACTTTGGATTTAAACTTTGATTGTTTACTTAAATAAAAATGGACTTTATATCGAATCTCATCATGGAGCCAAGAGTATCCTGGGGGAGCTGGAGCACTGGATTGCAATTGTTGGATCAACTGCAAACTTTTGGGATCTTGTAGCCATTCCTGGCGAATAGCTTAGAGCCAATCTGGTACAATGAAGGAAAGAGAAAAAAGGCGTCCTTCATATTCATATTTGTGGGAAAGTGCATCCGCAACCACATTTTATTTTCCTTTATTGTAAATGATCTCATAATCATAGCCAAATATCTTAGTAACCCATTTTTGTTGCTCCGGGGAGGAAATGCATTGTTCCAAAAAATACTTGAGGCTTTGGTGGTCTGTCTTAATTTGGAAGCATTGCCCCAATATATAAGGGTGCCACAAATCAATGACATGCAGGATAGCCAACATTTCCTTTTCATAGATTTTCCCAGATTTCTTTCAGATAGTTGCTTGCTAGTAAAGGCCAAAGACTGACTCTCCTGCATAAGGATAACACCAATTCCTTTCCCTGAAGCATCACATTCCAAGACAAAGGTCTTTGTGAAATAAGGAAGGGCCAGGACTGGAGTGGTGCACATGACCATCTTAAAGGTTTGAAAATCTTGAGAAACAGTTGGATTCCAAGTGAAAGAGTTCTTTTTTAGGAGAGCAGTGAGAGGTGCTGCAATCTTTCCATAATTCTTAACAAACTTGTGATAATAGCCTGTTAAGCCCAGAAATCCATGCAAGATTTTGAGAGTCTTTAGGTGAGGCCAGTATTGCATAGCTTCAATATTTTTAGGATCCACCCTGACGCCATCCTTTCCAACCAAATGACCCAATTACTCTACTTCTGAGGCACCAAAAGCACATTTAGACTGTTTCAAGAAAAGTTGGTGCTGAGAGAGTAGATGGAAAACTCGATCTACATGAGAAAGATGTTTTGTCTAGGTATTTCTATAGATGAGGATATCATCAAACAAAACTAAGACAAAATGACAGAGAAAAGGATGGAAGACTTGATTCATGAGGCTTTGGAAGGTGGAGGAGGCATTACACAAGCCAAAGGGAATGACTAAAAAATCATAGTTTCCCTCATGAGTTCTAAAGGAAGTCTTGGGAATGTCTACCTCTTTCATACATATCTGGTGGTAGCCCGAACAAAGATCAAGTTTAGTAAATAATTGGGCACCACTCAGTTCATCCAGGAGGTCATCAATGATAGGAATGGGAAATTTGTCTTTAATGGTAAGTTTGTTGAGGGCATGGAAGTCATGACACATTCGCCAAGAACCTTCTTTCTTCAGGACCATGACCATAGGATAAGAGTAGGTGCTCATACTAGGGCGGATAATACCTGCATTAAGGAGTTCCTAGACCATTTTCTCAATTTCATTTTTTTGGAAAAAGGGGTGATGATATGGACGGATATTGGGAGGAAGGCTTCTGGGTACAAGGGGAATGGAATGATCATGAAAACCACATGAAGGAGGGAGTCTCTAGGGAGTGGAAAAGACCAGTTAATGTTTAGAAAGGATGGCTTGGAGGTATTTTGGCACCAAGGGTGTTTCTGTTTCTTGGATGGCATGGAGTTGAGAAATAACACCAGAATGACTCTTTTTGAGTAGATTTTCCATGCGATGGGAACTAATGATCTCAGGTGACCCGACGATGATGCCTTGGAACTTATATTGGTGGCCTTCCTGGTCAAATTGCATGGTTAATTCCTTAAAATCCATGATAATGGGACCACCCAACACAATGTCACACCCTCCCATGTCTATAACAAACATATGAGATTTCAGGTGGTAGCCACCAATTTGGAGATGCACATTTTCACAACACCCTCCACATTTCATGGAGCCACCATTGGCAATCATGATTTGGAAATTATTGATGGCATGGATGTAGCAATGAGTTTCTTAGGCAATGCAGCGATGAATAAAATTATGGGTGCTTCCACTATCAACCGGAATGATGACGTTCTGATGCTTGATGTAACCGATTAGCTTGAGGGTTTGGGGAGCAGGGAAGCCAATGAGAGCATTAAAGGAAATGACCGGTTCTACTTTGGGAGGGTCTAAGGGAGGGGTTATGTTGGGGGTTTTAGGTGAATCAGACACAAGGGGAGTTTCAATATTCTCTTCTGAAATATCCTCGGAGATGGCCATAAACAAATTTTGTTCCTTACACTTGTGGCCCGAAAAATATTTTCCATCACAATTATAACAAAGGCCTTTGAGTTGGCATTCATCCATTTCATCCCTAGTTAATTTTTGGATCTTTAGTGGAGCAGAGGGAGTAGTGGGATTTACTGGTCTAGGGAGAGGGATAAAGGAGGGTTTTTCAGTTTGAGAAGATACAACCTGTTGTTCTTCTTTATCTCTTTTAGTATCCACCACCCAACTCTGAGGTTGAGACATGAGGAAATGGGCCCGAAGCTCATCCTTGAGGCCACTGATAAAACATTTTCAGAAAAAGGCATCAGACATGCCCTCTGTCCGAAAATTCAGGCGCTCAAAAGAAGCTATAAAGTCTTCCACTGTTCTTGATTGTTTCAACTTTGTCAAGTGGCCCAAATGGTTGGTGTCAGTGTCAAAGCATTCATAAATCTCTGCCACAAGGTGTTTCCAAGAAATATACCCTTGACGAGAAGTTTTTATCCATTGCCACCATTTCCAACGTTATTAATCTAGATGGAGAACACCATACCGAATTTTGTCCAAGTCATCTGTAATGTCGTATAAAGAGAAATAATGTTCCATTTGGGTTACCCAACCAGTGGGGTCCAAGCCATCAAATTTGGTCACATCCACCAATGGCAGGCGTAGGTCACATTGAAAGTGATGGTTCTGAAAGATATGGGAATGAGAGGAATGGTCACCTTCAGTACGTGGAGGTGGGGAAGAGGAAGGGTTATCTGTAGGCATATGCATTTTGGTGAAGAGTGTCGAAAAGACAGATTCAAGATGGGTGTTGAGGTCTTGTTTGATTTCCTCCATTGAGGACTACATGATTGTATTGATGGAAACAACATTAGCACTGAGTTGTTTTATTTTTTGTTGGGTCTCGATGAGACCAGATTGCAAGGTGTTGAAGAGAGATTCCAAGTCTTGGCTACGAGTATGGTCCATGGGGATGGGGGAACTAAAAAGGGGGGGCAGGGTCAAAAATTTGGCTGAAACATCATATGGATGAAAGTGATAAGGGAGAAGAGATGAATCCAATGGAATAGGTCTCAAATAATTGTGAAAAAATTTCCAGGCTGAAGAATACTATAGAGAGGAAATGCCCAAATGATTAACTAGAAAGAAATTTGTAGTTACTTGGTAACTCGAAGACAGTTGCGCGATAATAGATCTTGTCTGATTTAATTTGTTTATGTTTCATTCCCCAAGGGTTAGGTATTGAAGGGTTCTATAGACAAGGGTTTTCCCTGTGCTATATCTCTTTGATATACATGCGGGGTCCAATAGTAGTACTCGGCCCAATATCTCAGGGAACTAACTAAGGAGGATAGACCGTACCCTTAGCCGTACTACCCGACTACCCACATACTAGAGAGTATCTTCCCGAGTGTTGTTCTCGGTGGCACTATAGCAGTCAGGCGACCAATCGATTTATCTAAAGAGGGCTTCAAGAAATCTAGGTCGATCCGTACACAGGTGTTGTCTTATGCGCTACCACTCGAAGGGGTACCAACAGGGGTTGCAAGGGTGGCCAAAAGATGTGTGCTTAAGAACCACTTGTATTTCCTACATTTATGAATCCATCAACCGTGGGTTTATGCACGTAAAGACAGATCTATGTGGCTTAAAGACATCGGAATACGTCTCTACCCTGAAAAAACATTTACCCACAATTTCTGCCAAGAAAGTGCTCTGATACCACTTGTAATATACCAGATATAAAAAGTATGCAAAAGAGAAATAAAATGCTAGAAATGGCAGAATAACAACAATATAACCAGAATAATCACCACAATAACACTGAAATGATATGAGAATAGAAACAAAAATAACACTTTGATTCTGAGAGAAATGTTCGTAGGCCTCTTCGGGGGGGAAAACTCTAGTCGAGCAGAGCTCTATTACAATAATCTCCAAGCTGAGGTTCTCATACCCTCTACTCCTCTTTATACTAAATATGTCTATCAAACGAAGGATCTAGAGGAAGATTCTTCTAGAAGCGGAAGCTTCTATTAGGTATTCTTACATTCAACTTGTTTTATTTTATTGAAAGGCCTTATTAATATTGACCTTTATTACATCCGAATATATTTTTCTACCTATGTGCGGGTTAGGAACCTAACATAAAAACACTGGTGTACTGTGTATGTGTATGATTTCTCATTTGTTCATTGATATAACACTTGCGTTTTGTGGTTAAAAGGGATTAAATTTCTATATTATTATTCACCCCCCCTCTTAGTAATCCAACAATTGGTATCAAAGTGAGGTTCCTTAAGGAAACATTTTAACCACTGGAAGGAGATCATGGATTATTCTGAGAATGAAGTACCACTATTTAATGGTCAGAATGGTTTAAAGTATGAGATATGGAGTGGAAGGTCGAAATTAGTTTTATAGGCACAAGGGTATTATATTTGGCTATCTGTCGTTAAAAAATATGACAGTTCAAGAAGGGAAAAGACTACAACCAAGAAGGAATTGAAGAAGAATAAAAAAAATAGCAATGGATTTCATCTGGGAAGTATTACCTAATTTGGTAAGAGAAAATGTTGGTAAAGTTTCATCAGCCAAAGAAATTTGGAATAAGTTACATGATATATATTCTTCACCCATCGCAGATTCAGAAAATGTTAAAGAAGATGCAGGTACAGATCAAGAACAAATATGTTCACCATGTCAAACAAATTCAGAAGATCAAGAGTACATAATCAACAGAGGTATGTTTTTTTTATTTAATTATGAAAAATGCAAACATCTTGAAATAGAATTCCATGAAGGAAATGAGACAGAAAAACTAATTGATAAATAAGACAATTATGAAGAAGAATTGATCGAAACTTTAGATGAACTAAGAAAAGAAAGAGAAGAAAAAAAGTCAGTCAAGAAAGAATTGATGAAACAAAAGAAAAGTGCTCACATTTTTTAAGAATCTGAATAGGTCATCAATAACTTAAGAACTCAGCTAGAAGAATATAGAAAGATCGAATAAAATCTTAAAGATCAAAAACAATATTTGGAAGCCAACATAGCAGCACAGGAGGAAGAAGGAGAAATGAGAGAGAATATATTGATAGATCATCTCAATAAAAGAGATAAAGATATAAAACAACTTGAGTCAAAGTTTGGTCAAGAAGAGAAAGTAATTGAAGAAGAAATAATCACATTAAAAGTTAAGGTTGAAGAAGCAAAGAGAGAAAAACAAGTCATGAAGTCTGAGATATTGAATAAATAATAAGAGGTTGAGAATCTTGAAGAAGAAGTTTTCACATTGAGAAGTAAAACCGTCAAGCTGAAAAATAACGTTAAAGAGACAGAAACATCCCTATCAGTTGTAGAGAATGACGAGAAGCACTCTAGGTTGCTAGAAAATAAGAATGAATAAAAGAGCAAGAGTTATGTAGAAATACTGAAAGGAAGGAATCATGGTCAACCAGAATCTATGAAAACTAATGAGGGTACATCTTCAAGAATACCATCCATGTTCAAGACACAAAGAAGATTCAATAATGATCATGATCAATCAATGTATAAAATCATAAGGACTACGCCACAATGAAGATAATTCACTCCTAGGAATGTAAATTTATTTTATGGTCATTGTTTTTGTTGTACTAATTTTGGACATAAGATTGTAGATTACAGGGATTATAAAATAAATTTTTGACCAAGAAATGCCTATGTGGCCCCACGTAGAATTTAATGTTAGAAATGTCATAACTATGGACACATAGCTAGTGATTGTAGAAACATGATAGATACTTCCATGAAAGAGAACATTGATACCATATATAAGAAAGTATAGATAAGAAAACACGAAGAACAGGTTAACAAAGACCAAGTCCTAGATATCACAAGATTGACAATAGAACGAGATGAAGAAAATTCTACAAAGAAAAAGAAAGATGTCAGAGACATGAAGGTTTGGAAAATAATTGAAAGAAAAGAAGGACGGGTAAATAAGGAACATGTTAAAGAGATTATAATTTCAGGCTTTGTAGTGAAAGATGAATCTGTTAGCGTCAGAAGTCACTCCTGGATTGCTAGCAGGAGTAGAGCCCGACGCCCATTAGTTTTATGTCACATTAGTTTATAGATGGGGTGATCGAATGGAAGCCAAGTCAAAACAATATCATTCCAACTCCAAAACAAGGCCAGGCATGCATAGGCGAGTGATGTCTTATATAAACTTCAGACAGTGAGTTGTAGTAAAGGGTGAACAGGTGGAAGACTTATATAAGAGAAAAGAAAAGGTCTGTTATTAACCTTGGTTTTCTAACAGGATGAGGAAGAAGACGTTCAAACGCAATATCATCTTACATTCAAACGCAAAGCCAGAGAATGTAATAATGAAACAATAAATCTTTTATCATAACATAACTGCAATAATTCACGCGAATCAGTCAATCACGAACTCTCTTAGCATGAGACGGAAATTAGATGGAGTAAGAAAAATTGTTTGTCATAAAACAAGATATCTCATATACAAATGCATAACCAACAAACTATAATATCTGTTAAAACTTTACAGTAGGGAGCTCTTCAATACCATCGATCCATACAAAAATGGAAAAACTGCCTACATATACTCCTCCCCCTTTCGCCCAGCAGAGGCATCTCAGAACCTTCAATGGGTGATGTCTCCTCAATCAAATCTATCCTTTGTCCCCCTGTCATACACCTCTTTAATTCAACATGGCTCACGCCAGGGGGTAGATGAGCCCTTTGAATGTTGAATTGGCATGTGCAAGTTCCTCTGGCGAGTTGAAGACTCGTCATGGCCTTCCTGAAGAGAACCGGTACAGGGGACCCTCCTGGGTAGACTTTCAGTCATGACCTCCATACTCTACAATAAATGAGTGATGCGAGGTTTCACCCACCCTCTCTCTTCTTTATCCATTCCGAGCAGGTATCAGGATCCATATCACGTTGAACTAGAGTCTGAATAGCACAGTGCCCCCCTTCTGAGACTTAGTTCAGAACCTTGGGCCAAATGAAAATGAAAGCGCCCCTCTTCCAGACCTCCTTCTTAATGACCAGGCGCCAAAACCATGGGCCCGACTCTGGGCGCTTTCGGAGCTTCGGGATTCATGGTTTCAAGGGGTGAAGTGATGAGGAGATCTTATCATGTGAATTCTTGAACGCCGACATGAAGTAGATACGTGTCGCACGTCCTTCAGATGGACGGCCCAGATATTATTTACTATTATAAAGAGGTTGTCCCCCCCTTTACCTGCTCGATTGATAAGACCTGGTGCTGATACCCTAGGCTTCGTTCGAAGGGTACTTCGGATTTTCGTCGATTGACACTTCCAAGTGCAATAAGCTGAGAGCTCCCTATTTCCCGAAACCCCGATCCGCAATATGCCGACAGGCTGCCACCTGTCCCGGTGAGATCGGATGGTCCAGATTTGTTTTGAACCATGGTGCTCCCTCTTTCTAAACTCCGGGCAACTCGGTAGCTCCAAAAACCCGATGACCGTCGATCTGCTTTTATGGAAGGATCTCGACCGTCGACGAAAAAAAATTCGCCCACTCGCTTGACTTGCTACTAAAAATGGGATTCTCCTGTGCTGTGCTTGGGTGCTTTCTGCGCAAACTATGGGTCTGGGTTCCTTCGCGCCTAGGACAGAAATAATCGCTAGCATTAGGCTCCATGGGGGGTAGAGTCGTCCCTGCGCTGCTCTAAGAACTCATTCCGCAACTTCAGTGCCTTGCTGTTGGGCTATGGAGTCACTTATTAAGCCGAAAAACATGCAAAAATAAAATAAAATAAGAAAAAGGACAATATTTACAAATAGAGGAGCCGTCTAGGCTCAAATAAAACATTTTTTTAGAAAATTCCCATTCAATAGGCTGTTGAAAACCTCTTCACCCTCCAGATCCTGCAACCCATATGTGTTGTTGGAGAAAATCTCAGATATTTTAAATGGGCTGATCCAGAGGGCGTCGAAATTGTTGTGCTTGCCTTTATCCTGTCTAGGTGTGTCCCACTTAAATACCAAATCCCCGATCTCGAACTCCTTTTTCCTGACCTTCCTATCAAAAGCCTGCTTGATCTTCTGCTGATGACTGTAAGTTGTGTCCCTCACGTGTTCTCTGATCTGCTACACTTCCACTATCTGATGAATTCTTCTGATCATATGATATGGTTCTCCCTTGTAGTCTTGAAAGAACTTTGCCACAAGTAAGGCGAGCTAAGTAGGGAAAACCGCCTCTGCTCCGTAGACTAGTTGAAACGACGAAGTGCCCAGAGAATTCTTCGTTGTGACATGATCGACCCACAGAGAAAATTTCAACTTTGAATCCCAGGCCCTTTTGTTGTCCTCCAATATTCTTTTAATGATCCTTATCAAGCTTTTGTTGGAGGACTCTGCTAAACCGTTGCCTTGGGGATAGTAGGGGGTGGAGTGAACTAGTGAGATATGGAACTATTCGCAGAACTTAATTATAGGCTCAGACCTGAAAGAAGCAATGTTATCGGTGACGATCCTACTGGGACAGCCAAATCTGGCTATGATATCCTCCAGGAAGCTGATAATTACTTTGTGTGATGTGCTTCTGGTGGGGACAACTTCTATCCACTTGGTGAAATAATCTGTTGCTGTTAGAATCCATCTGTATTGACCAGTTGAGGGAGGATGAATTTCTCCAATGAAGTCCAACCCCCACTGCTGAAAAGGGGTTGGAGATACTATAGGCTTCAATGGCAGCGATTTGAGTTGTTGCTTTCCTGAGAACTTTTGACATTTGGTGCAAGATTTGATCTCCCTACAAACATCGGGGAATAAAGTGGGCTAGTAATACCCAGCTCGGAGTATCTTGTGGGTTGTGGTCTTCCAGAAATGATGACCTCAACAAAGGCCTCTATGAAAATCAAACGTAACCTCTTGGGCCTCCTGCGGGTCCAGGCATCTCAGAAATACCCCTAGAGGGTGTTTCCAGTACAAGGTTTGGTCAATGAGGCAATACCTGACCGCCTTAAGCTTAAGAGCCCTCGCTTTTCTTTTTCCCATTCCATTGGGGGGCTTCAATTCCTGCAGAAAATACAGAATGTCATAATACCAGGCACATTCTGCCAGCGATAAGCCATCTTGAGAGCGTTGGCTGGGCGATTCAGCTTGCTGAGATCCTGGGCGAGTATTGATGAAACTAACTCCCAAGGATTCGCAGTTGGATTCAACCAGCAGCTTGGCTAAACCTTTCCCCTTAACCAACTTGGTGGTTTTTATCTCTAAGTCAAATTCCAGAATTTTAGCGATCCATCGGCCTCTTTTCCCATCTACGTCAGGCTGCACAAGGATGTCCTTCATGAAATATGAAGGAACATATGTTGTTACTTTTGAATGAAAGACATAGACTCTGAAGGCTTTAAGATCTTTCACTAAGGCATAGGCCTGCTTCTCCATGATTTCATACCTGCTCTCTGCATATCTTAACGCCCTATTGAAGAAGGCGATGGGTTGCTCACGCCCTTCCTCATTTTTCTGCAGTAAGACCGTCACCACTGTATCCCAGAAAGCAAAAGAAAAAATCAGGAAATCCTTGGAATAATCAGGACTGACTAGCACAGGCACCTCAATCAATTCCTTTTTTATTCGGTCAAAAGATGCCCGAGGCTCAGCGGTCCATCTCACTTCATTTCCCTTTCTGATCATTGTTGTGATGTGTTTTACCAGTTCAGCAAAATTTGAGACGAATCTCCTCAGGAAGTTAATCTTTCCTAGAAATTCCTGGACCTCTTTTTTAGACCTGGGAAGTGACAGGGTTTGAATCACCTCCACTCTGTTGGGATCAATTCTTACTCCTTCCACCGATACTATATGGCCTAGCAGCTTGCCCTCCATCATAGCGAAAAAGGACTTCTTTGGATTTAGGGAAAGACCAAATCTATGGAACTTCAAGAAAACTTTCCATAAGTGACAGCGGTGCTCTTTATCAGACCTGGAGAAGACCATGATGTCATCTAGGTAGATCACTACGAACTGGTCTTTTTCTTCAATGAAGGCTATATCCATGGCTCACTGAAATGTTTCTCTTGCATTCATCAACCCAAATGGCATTTTGGCATACATGAATGTGCCCCAAGGAGTGGTGAAGTTTTTCTTCTCCCTGTCCTTAGGCATGACCGATATCTGATTATAGCCAGAAAACCCATCGATCATGGATATCCTGGATGCACCAGTTACCCTCTATAATATATGTTCCATCTTAGGTAGGGGGTAATTGTCTTTCTTTGAGCTTCTGTTCAGGTTCCTGAAATTGACACAAAGCCTGATTTCTCCGCTTTTCTTCCTTACTAGGACGAAGTTGGCCACCCACTCAGAATATCTCAAGGGGACGATGATTCGTGCATCCAACAACTTTTTTACTTCCTTCTCCATGACGGGAAGCAACATGGGATTTATCTGTCTTAGCTTCTGCCTGAACGGCTTAGCCTCTTCCTTCAACAAGATCTTGTGCTCGATGACAGATGTGTCATACGTCTTGAGGTCTTCGTATGTCCATGCAAACACATCGGCGAATTCTCGCAACAACTGCGTATATTCGTCCCTCTGTTCTCTGGTCAAACTTCTTGACAATTTGACGAATCTAGGCTCCTCATGTGAACCAATGTTGCATTCAGTTCTATCATTATCTTCATTTGAGACCTTGCCCTTTACTGGCACATCATTCCCATCGAACAATATTTCTAGAGGGACAAGTCCTCTCAGAATGTGATGGCTAGGAAACTGAATGATCTGATGATTAGCGATTTTATCTAACAACTGCTCAGGAAGAGGGTCACCTTCCAGGTCGGGATCCTGGTCAATATGCAACGCAAAAAATTTGTCAATTGATTGGAGAAACCTTTCAAGTTCCGAATCATCCTCGAACACCTTCCAATGTTTGAAATTGTCCGGCACCAAGGGCCTATATCTTATATCAACATCATTTTTTACCATAGGTGGCAGAAGAAATTTGAGCAAACTAGCTGAGACAGCTAAAGAATCGGCCAAAGTATTTTCTCCCCTCGAAATGAAAGAAATGTTAAAATCCAAGAACAAATTATCAATAAGGTCCCATACTTCATTCCGATAATTTCTGAGCCGTGGATTATGGGCACGATAAGCATTCCTTACCTGCTGAATAATCAACTCAGCATCTCCGAATATTTCTATCTCTTTAATTCCCATTTCCTTTGCATCCCTCATACCCAAAACAAGAGCTTCATACTCTGCCACGTTGTTTGTGGCTTCGAATTCCAGCTTGTATGACAGGGACACGACTTCTTGACAAGGTGATATGAAAACCTCTCCAGCGCCAGCGCCTTCGCTAGAAGAAGCTCTGTCAAAAAACATCTTCCACACAGAGGAGCTTTGAGGGGAAATCAGATGATTAGGGTTGGTATTTTTTCTGATTAGTAAAGATATTTCAAGGGCATCGGTAAGCTGCAGCAAAATAGACCCCAAGTCGGTGTCAAGTGCAAAAATGGGGTGATTGGTAGGGTCTGCTTCATCATTGACAATGTAGGCTAGATGGGCTTCTCTGTATAATCTCCTTTGTTCCCCTCCAAAGACCAGAATGGTGGCGTATGTGATATCCATATGTAGTGTCCCTCCGAGTTTTTTGATCCACGATCTAGACAATAGCATACTGAATTTGGGGGGAACGTCGGCTACCACAATATCCATGACCACACTTTTCATGGGCAGCTGAAACAGGGAAACCACCAGGTCTTTGATGACTCCTAGACACTGCACTCTCCTTGAATC
>JZKD02S0745420.1:1058247-1090167 GCA_000966675.3 Picea glauca
TTCATAATCTAGCATAGACTGTGCACAATTATCTTGAAATAACAGACTTCCCTGGGTTGACAATTTATATTGAACACTTTGATTTTCTATTCAATTAGGCAATTAAAGTGCCCAAGAAGAGACTCCTAGGTAACATGAATATTAGACAGGGGGAGTCTATGCGATAGTTTTGATAGACCAAAGAACCATCCTTCGAGAAACTTGCAGAGTTTGAGTAGACAGATCCAGAGAAGTCAGTTAGAAGAAGTACAGTTTGATAGTTGTAGTAGTGAAGATTTCATGATAGTATAGTAATAAATGGGTCAACATTATGGATAGTTGTTCAGTGGATTCTTGGAAAATGTGGACATAGATGGATTTCTAAGAACACTTAGCGGGTTTGGATAGATATATGACAATGGAAGAGAGCATGGATTCATAGAATGGTTCAGAGACAAAGGAACACTATGGATGTTAATTACACAGAAAATGGCTCCAACAATGCTAATGGATTCCAAATTGATAGATATTTTTTGGAAACATGCAATGCATACAAAAGTTCACATTAAAAATAGAGTAATGCTCAGAAACAACAATGAAAAAACTCCCTACAAGTTATGGAAAGGAAGACGAAAAAATGTGAAGCACTTCAAAGTATTTGGAAGCAGATGCTACATCAAAAGAGAAGATGGCAGAATGGGAAAGTTTGACTCTCGTGTGGACAAAGGAGTACTTTTTGGTTACTAAAGTACAAGGAAATCATATAAGTGTTACAATACGAGGTTGAACAAAGTTGTGGAAAACATCAATGTAACAATTGATGAAACATGTAGACGAGAATTAAAGGAAGAAGAAAATGAATCAATGGAACATCTTTACGAAGAAGAAGAAGAAGATGAAGAATAAATAGAAGGGAAAGATGAAGAGGATCATACATAAGTAGATGAGAAAGTTCAACAATTTCTTCCAAAGACACCTAGAAAATGAGTACAAAAGAATCATCCTCCAGATCATATTATTGGAAAAAAGGATGCAGGAGTTGAGACTAGAAGAAGAATTCATTCACCAGAACAAATTCACTTAGAAATCTTATCTAAGATTGAACCAAATAGTTTTGAAGATTCCATCAAGGAGGAATTATAGAATAAGTCCATGGATGAAGAATTGGATCAAATAGAGAAGAATGACACTTGGGAATTGGTTCCAATACCAAAGAATAAGAATGTGATTGCCACATAGTGGGTTTTCAAAAATAAAATGAATGAATATGGAGAGGTTACAAGGAACAAATCTAGATTGTTATTTAAATCATACACATAGGTTGAAGGAATCGGCTTTGAAGAGACATTTTCCCCAGTTTCTAGAATGGAAGCAATCCAATTGATTTTATCCTATGCACGCTCCAAGAATATCAAAGTGTATCAGATGGACGTGAGATCATATTTTCTAAATGGGGAAATTAAAGAAGAAGTCTACATTGAACAACCAGAAAGAGTTCAGATGTCAGAAAATGCAGATTATGTGTGTAAATTTAAGAAGTCCTTGTATGGTCTAAAACAGGCTCCTAGAGCATGGTACTCTAGACTAGATAAATATCTACAACATACAAGGTTCAGAAAAGGAAGTGTAGACAACAACCTCTACATCAAGAATGAATTTGAAATGTCATTACTCAGAGATCTATCCTTCTTTCTAGGTCTTCAGGTACGTCAAAACAACCAAGGAATTTTTATTTCTCAAACTAAGTATATCAAAGAAATGCTAAAGAGGTTCAAAATGGAATATTTCAAACCAATTACCACTCTTATGCAAACCAGTTGCAAGTTGAGAAAAGATGATGATTCAAAGTCTACAGAGCATAGGAAATATAGGTCAATGATTGGTATATTACTATATGTGACAACATCTAGACCAAATGTAATGCAGGCAGTTGGACAAGTGGCATGATTTCAAGTAGCACCAAAGGAATCACATGTCTTAGCAGTGAAGAGGATTTTCAAATATCTCAAAGGAATAGAAGAGATTGGATTATGGTATCCAAAAGGAAAAGATATATAACTTATTTCCTACATAGATGCAGATTGGGCAAGTTGCATTGATGATCGTCGAAGCACCAATGGAGCAACTTTCTAATTGGGTGAGTGTTTAGTATCATGTCTAAGCAAGAATCAATCATCCGTATCTTTATCTACAGCCAAAGAAAAGTATATTGCAGCAGCAAGATGTTGTACACAAGTTCTATAGATGGAAAAAAAATTGACAGATATAAAGGTTGAGTATGATGAGCCCATTATAATCTATTGTGATAATACGAATGCCATTAGTATCTCAAAGAACCCAGTGATTCACTCCAAGAAGAAGAACATTCCAATCAAGTATCACTTTCTATGGAACAGGTCATAGAGAAAAACATGAGAGTTGAATATGTGGGCAAAAACGAACAAGTGGTAGACATATTTACAAAACCAATTCCACGAGAATGCTTTGAGTATCTTCGCCAGAGACTCAGAGTAATCTCTACTCAAAAATGAATTCTTTTGAATTCTTATCTTATATGTATTAGATTTACACTAGTAAGAACCATAAAGCGGACAATTCAGGTTGGGAGATAAGTTTCACGAAGAGTACATTTAGGGGGAGAAACCCCGAATAGAAATATACCTTTGCCATTGATGACAAAGGGGGAGAAATTTATCAGACACAAAGGAAAATGCTTGGAGAAATAGCACAGAGGCATGGTTCTAGGGGGAGAGATGGTCATAGGGGGAGCATGAGCGATATGAATTCAATATTGCATCAGAGTGTTTCCATCAATGCCAAAGGGGGAGATTGTTGACTATTTGGGTTGGTTGTCATTGATGTCAACCCTTGAATAAAGTTCGGTAGAAAATTCCAGTAACACAAAGGTATGTGTAATGGACCCAAGTTTTTTTGATGGATAACGGTATGAGTTTTGATATATTTTTAAGTGTGTTGAAAATACAAAAAATAGATGTGGATAAACAATAATACACACATTTGCAAAGAGAATTGGAGAAAGAATAAGAAGGAGAGAAAGAATGAAATAATTCTCATTAACCGTTTTGAATAATGAATAATTTACACATGTTATACTCGGTATAACTCAATGAGTGCACACTAGAGGAGAACCAATGTTCCATAGTGGTGGTCTAGAGTGATTTGGATACACGCCAACAGTTACGAGAGTGAACTTCCACCTAGTCTAGTCTAGTCTAGTTACGGGAGTGAACTGCCACCTAGTTGAGTTAACTAGTCAACTAGTCTTCAGTTAACTGACTGAACAGAGAGTAGCGAGGAGTTAAATTAGGGAATCAAGGGTAATGTTCCAGTTTGGTGATGATCCCAAATCAAGGTCGAATTAGCATAGTGATGATACCAATGTTTCATGGTGACAAAACCAATGCAACATCTAAACTCAACTCAACTAGTCAAACTGAAGTGTCAACTGAAAGAGAATATTCTCCAGGTGGAATATTCTCCCTTAAAATATAGGAGACTGGATAATGACTAATTATGACTAATAAACAAGGAAAAACCTTAGGAAAAATAAATCGTAGGTGTGTGTGAAGTAACTCCAACACCCCACCTGAACATCACTATGGTGAAAATAAATAATGGGTGTCGACAACGAGGCCATGTTAGGTACCCAAATACAAAAGATACACTGAAAATAAAGTGAGGAAAGAGGGAAAAACTCATGGGAACCCCCCCCCCCTCAAGGTACAATGTATGTAAAAAAAGATCTACAATTTCTAGGCATCTGTGTCCTTCACTCCAAGACGAATTCACAGAGAATGAAACTTATGCTCAGTGAAGGTCTTGGTGAAGATGTTTATCATCTGTTATGTTGAAGGAAATAACTGTAAGTCAATTATCCCCTCGTGTACTAATTCCCAGATGTAGTGCATATGGATATAGATGTGCTTCATTTTTTTCCTCTGAAATGGATCTCTGCAGAACTTCAGAGTGCTCTGGTTGTCACACCATATGACGATTGACTGATGAAACGGAATTCCCAAATCAGTGAGAAAATGTTGTAGCCACATAGCCTGAATGGTTATGTTAACTACTCTTCTGTACTCTTCCTTGGTTGAAGATAAAGAAATGGAAGCGTGATTCTTGATCAACCAACAGATAAGCTCGGAACCAATACTGAGTGAGTAACCAAATGTGGACTTATTATCAGTTCTATCACCATCCCAGTCATAATTAGTAAACCCGATGAGATCTAATGTAGATTCTTCTGCATAATGAATCCTAAAGGTGATGGTGCCCTATACGTATCGAAGGATACACTTTTTAGTCTTCAAATGTAGCTCATGAAACTCCTGCATGAACCTAGAAATTGTACCAACTTCATAGGAGAGGTATGGTCTGGAGTGTGTGAGATACAACAAGTTCCCCACTAGATGTTTGTACAGTGTGTTTTCAACCAGTGGAGTCTCATCTCCATCCTCAAGTTTGAATCCTAATAGGAAAGGAGTCGGAGCATACTCTTTCAAGGCGATCTCGTGCATACTTGGTTGGAGACAGTTTGATTCTTGATGCATCCTGACTGATATCTATTCCAAGGAATAAGTGTAGTGGACCCATGTCCATCATCAAAAACCTGTCATGTAGAGTCCTCTATACTGCAACAATCGTTGAATTCGAGCAACCGATGATCAAAAAATCATCAACATATAGAACTAAAAGTAGAAGTGAATTAGCCATCTTGAGCATGTAGACATTTGGGTATGATTTACAATGTACAAAGTTCTGTGACAACAGGTAGGAGTCCATATTGGCATATCATGCCCTGGGAGTTTGCTTGAGGCCATAAAGGGACTTCTTCAGTCGATAGACCAAAGATGAGTCCTGCATAAATCCCTAGGGTTACTCCATATATATATTCTCAGAGAGATCGTCATGAATAAATTCATTCTTCATGTCCATCTGATGGAATTCCCATCCTTTGGCTGCCACAATGGAAAGTTCCAATCATATGGAATCCATCTTCTATACAGGAGTGAAGGTCTCATCATAGTCAATACCATGAACTTGATGAAAGCCTTTGGATACAAGCATGGCTTTGTATCTGCTAATATTTCCATCTACTGTGCTCTTGGTCCTGTAGACCCATCTACATCGGACAAGTTTCCACCCAAAAGGAAGAGGAACCATATCTCAAGTGTGGTTCTCGAGGAGGGAGTTGTACTCCTCCTACATGGTGGATTTCCAATAGGGATTTCTAGCAGCCTCTCCATAACACTATGGATCTAAATACTGAACCAAGAAAAGATGTCTGGAGGGAAATGGTTCAGTGGCAATGAGTGCAATAGGAGTCTCCTCGAGATCACTTCGGGTCCTCCTAGTGTCAGCTGGATCACCAACGAGATCGCCTGCATCTTAAAGAATAGTTTGTGACCACTTGGGCCTATGCTATGGCTTTGCAATTGCATATGGATTCTCTAACTCTACATCTAACTGTACTCACGCTGAATCTAAACCATTTGATTCCTCTTAATCATAACTCTCATCTGAAGAGTCGCCATGTGCACGTTCATCATCTTGAACAACTAGAAGAATCAACGTGTCTACATGTTGTTGTTGAGGTACATGCGAGACACTTTCCTCGAATTGGACACTTCACTCAATGATGAGTCGGTTCGAGGAAATATAAATAAGTCTATATCCCTTCACATATTTGTGGTATCCAACAAAAATACACTTAGTTCTCTGTGGATCAAGTGCCTTCCTCTTTTCAGATGGAATCTAGGCCCATGCACGTGAACCAAAAATGTGAAAGTGGGTCACTTTTGGTTTGAGGCCGCTCTAAGCCTCATAGGGGGTATTATCCTTGACACATCTATGGGGAGATCGGTTTTGGATGTATGTTTCACAATTAAGTTCTTCGTCCCATAGTCTATGTGGTAGAGAATTTGCATGCAACGTGCAAGATGCCATCTCCTTTAGAGATCTCTTTTTCCTCTCAACAACTATGTTTTGCTGTGAAGTATAGGGAATTGTGTGCTGCAACTGGATCCCTACCTCATGGAAAATATCATGGATCTCATGATTTACATACTCTCATCCATTATCATTTCAAATGACCTTGATCTTCTTTTCGTACTTTGTCTCAACCAGGGCTTCGAAATATTTGAGGTCTTGAAAGACCTTGGATTTTTTCCTAGGAAAGTAGATCCACGTAAAGCGTGAGAAATCATCAACAAAAATGAGAACAAACCTCACTTTTATGATTGATGGATGTGGAAAAGGACCCATAAGGTCACTTTTTATCACATCTAAAGGTGCGTAGGCTCTTTGAGACTTTCCCTTGTCGAATTTCTCTTGAGGGTGTTTCCCGATAACACATCCCTCACACACTCCCTTGGAGAAATGGATGTCTGGTAGACCATCAAACAATATTTGATTGCTAAGTTGTTGCATGTATCTAAAATTGAAATTTCCAAAACTTTTGTGCCATATCCTACTACTTTCATCAGCATGAGTAAGCAATAAAGAAGAATCAGGTTCAATAAATTCAGAAAATGTATACAATCTAGACTGATGATTTACTTCACCAGTAGCAACCCTAGAGTTGGTTTTCATGTCGTAGATGTCCACGGAATTTGCGGTGAATATGAATTTATTTTCGGTGCCAGAATTCATCATCTGATACATGGACAGAAGGTTGACATAAATTTTGGGAACATGCAGCATGTTCTTGAAACTTCTATTGGTGAGTTCAATCCTTTCTTTTCCGGTGACTTCGACAAAAGAGTTTCCCCCCATTAGAATAGGAGGACCTTTGCATGCATCCAAAGAATAATATACTTATTTTTAGGTAGCCATGTGATGTGATGCACCTAAATCTACTATTCAAGCATCGAGAGAGCAGTTGATGGAAATCAAGGCATGGCTAGAATTGCCTTTCTTGGAATTCAGATCTTATGGCTTCTTCTTCTTGGAACCTTCGGGGATGCAATCTCCAAGTTTGTTTTGCTAAAGTATTTGAGACATCATATCTATTTGTTTTTTCATTCATGCAGATTTTGAATGGAATCCTTTGTGACAGTACCTGAATTTCTCCCCTTTTCTTCCCTTTTCCCCTTTGGATCTGAAGGCATCAGTGAAGGGTTTTGTGTACCCTTCCTTATTCAGATGTGCACGAGCTTTCTGTTTATATTTATCTTTAGATTTCTGGTATTTATGGCTTTCATATTGCACAATGAGTGCGTGCACCTTTGGGCCTTTGATTTTTCCCGTGTTGATGAGATTGGTTTGCTCTTGTGTCAGGGCTTTGATAAAATCCTCAAGAGAAGGCATCTTCCATTTGGCTCCTGATGAGAATATAAAATAATGGAATGTGGATACGACTACAGGGAATTTAGGACCAATCTTGGAGAGAATGGTGTGAACCATTTTTTCTCCTCCTTCAATTTATCAACCCCACAAGCTTTGAGTTGCGACAGTAAATCCTTGAATTTTGTAAAGAAATCTCAGATATTGTCGAAGATTTTTGGATCCAATGTGAGTAGCTCCACCTCCAACATGTGTCCCCTCATCTCATCCTATTTTCCAAAGAGCCCTTCCAAGGTGGTCCAGGCTTCATTGGGAGTCTTATAGGAAGATATGTGAAAAAGGAGATCAGGAGAAACAACACTGCAAATTGTTTCGAGTGCCTCATCCATGCGATTTAAGTACTTGGATTTTTCTATGGCTGATGTCGGTTCTATATATGTATTCAAGGTTAACATGTACAACCCTAATATTCATATATGTATGGATATTTTCTCCTTCCATGCAAAATAGTTGTAAGGTGTAAGAATGAATTCTTTTTGGAAATCCATCTTTCCGCTGTCTTCAATCTCTTGTACCTGCAAAACATTTTGGTGTAGATTTTTCTTATCATTTCGTCGACTATGATACCATGTAAATGTTTTGAACCTACACAGAATAGATCTAGATAAACAATAATACACACATTTGCACAGAGAATTGGAGAAAGAAGAAGAAGGAGAGAAAGAATGAAAGAATTCCCATTAACCGTTTTGAATAATGAATAATTTACAGATGATATACTCTGTATAACTCAATGAGTGTGCACTGGAGGAGAACCAATGCGCCATAGTGGTGGTCTAGAGTGATTTGTAACAACCCTAGTAAAGTTTGATGAAAATGATAGTCTCTTGTTGTGAAAGTTAAGGAAGGTTTGGAGGTATGTGATCATCTACACCAGGTCTATTACAGAGTTACAAATCATATTTGGATGATGAAATTGATGAGGGATTTTGGTTGAGGTACATGTTGGGTACATGGTTGAGACAAGTAGTTGATGTGTTGGCACATACATGAGGTGTATAGTTGATGATGTTGGTACATCTTGATGAGTCACAGTTGATGATTAGTTGATGCATGATTGGTACATACTTGGTACATGGTTGGAGGCACTTATTAGTATTATCGTTGACACATGGTTTATGGATGATGTAGCATACTTGTCTCGGTATATTATTAGAAGCACATATTGATCTTGGTGATGATTATGAGTTGTTGTGTTATGCTTGGTTGATGCACATCTTGGTGATATTGTGCATATGGTTGAGAGTTGTCTTGGTGAGTAGATCTGATTTGGTTGATAATATTGATGAGACAGGTTGTCGTGATAGGTTGTTTGGACAGGTTATTGTGACAGGTTATTTGTACAGATTTGGTGCATGGTTGATGCACTTGTTTATGGTATAGGTTGAGGTACATGTTGATGGTACATATTGGCATAGGTTATTGGTACAAGTTGTTACAGGTTGTTTAGTGCAGGTTGATTGGTATAGATTTACAGTAGTATATATCACAATGATAGTGTGAAAATGGTTCCATCATTCTACTTATATTTCAGGGCTATTGGATGGGGAAAGGACAGGTGGTTGTAGCCACCTTCCACTTGTAGCTAGAGAACATAGGGGGTTGTAGCCTCTTTCTGGTTGTATCCAGAGAATTGGGGAAATGGATGTAGCCTCTGGTTGTATCCTGAGAAACTAGGGGGTTGGAGCCTCCTTCCAGTTGCAGATAGAAAACAAAGGAAGTTGGTGCTTCCAATGAATGTAATTCTTAAAGACATATAAGAAAAAGAATTATGTGGTTTTATCCCTATTTGGGTTTCCACGTAAAAACACTGGTGTACTATGTATGTGTATGATTTCTCATTTTTTCATTGTTTATTTACTCTGCAACTATTGGATGATAATGCTACATTGATATAACACTTGCATTTTGTGGTTAAAAATGATTAAATTGCTCTATTACTAATTCACCCCCCCCCCTTAGTAATCCAACATATTTTTCATATCATCCATCTTGTTTTTCAAACCCTCCATATTGTTTTCCATGCCATCCATCTTACCTTCCATTACTTGATTTTGGCTTTGTGTGTTTACCCAATTTTTAGACTTTTCACTCACATTCTTAATTTGTTCCTCCAATTTGGACAACTTATAATGTATGTCCTCATTTTCTTCTTGAGTCATAGATGAGACTTATGGAGGTTTAATAGTTGTTTTCACCTTTTTGGGACCCATGTGGAGTAATAATAATAATACTCCTCTATTATATATCCAAAATTTTAAATCACCCGAAACAAATATTCCAAAAATAATTATGCCAATTGTAAGTTGCGTACCTTGAAAAACGTTAATTTGGAGTTTGTCCTCTTGGTTGACCTTTCTTCTAGTGTATCTCTAAAATTTTGGCCTTTCTAGGTATGAAATTTTGTTTTATAGTTCTCTGATATGTCCTCTCTACAATGCCATAGGTTTGATCAAAATTGGATGTTCCAAGTGGAATTTATGGTAACTTCCCCACACCTTGCTGATTTTTGTCCTTTCTAGGAGAGCGTACTTGTAAAGCATGACAAGAGAAAAATATATGATATTTTATTCTGAAACTTGCACATAAAATAATACAGATTGTCCACTATCCAATGAAACTAGTCTCACTTAATTTGGATACTCATTGAAGAAGATATCATTTTTTTACTCAGAATACTTGTTTATGACTAGTTAATATGAATAGTGAGATACCCTATCTTACACAGGGTGTATCTACAAAATTAGGATGAAACAAAAGATAATTTTTTTATCACAACTAACTTGATAATCTCTCTAAATAGCCTTCTGGTTTTAGGGCCTGAAACGTCACATAAAAAGGTTTATAGTGAAAATTACGCAATGAATAAATTCAGGATGATTTCATAACCCTATCTTACACAAGCTATATCTCTGAAAGTATACGACCTAAGGAGATGGAATTGGAACCCCACGTACCTTGATTCATAGAAAAAATATTATCCAAGGTTTTCCTTCTAAAACATCGTAGAAAACAAGTTATATCAAAATGTACAAGGTGTCTTATATGCAACAATGAAACCCCAAGACCTTGAGCTCTTATACCAATTGTTATGATCCAACGCCTTAAAAATGATAAGAAATGAATAAAATTTATTGTACTTCGAGGGGTAAATGTCCTTAACAATATATAAACTTCATAACACATGATGAGATGAGACAAGATGATCCTAATACTAGATATCCTTGATAAAGATAGGAGATAAAGGGTTACACTTATGATGGAAGGATGCAAAGAAGGGTTCTAGCCGAACTACTAGAAATGTAATAATTAAATACCTACGACATAATAAGGGGTTTTATACATGTCAGGGGGATTTTTCTAGGGATTAACAGGAAATATGTTCATCATGTCAAAAAGATTCAGAAGAAGAATAATACAAAATCAACATAAGACTTTTTTTCTTCTTTAATTGTGAAAAAGGAGGACATCTTGAATTTGAATGCCCTTATTTGAAAATTGAATTGATGAGAAAGAAAATCCCAATGCAATAGAATAAAATCCAGAGACTAAAAAGGAAAAGAATCATGAAGTAGAATACATTCAACTAGAAAAAGAACTTGAAGAAGAAATCGTCACCTTGAAGATCCAACTCGAAGAAGCAAGAAGAACAAAAGAAGTAATGAAGATCCAAATGAAGAAGAAAGAAGAGGATTGTGAGAAGCTTGACGAATAATTTGTTATGTTAAGAATACAAGTTGTCAATATCAACAAAAACATTGAAGAAACATCCACATCATCAGTAAATATAGTTGAAGGGAAATGTCATAGGTCGTGAAAAGGGAAAAGTGAAGAGAAGCCTAAGAGTTATGAAGAAGTCATCAAAGGTTCTATACAGAAGGAAGAATGAAATTCCTTAAAGAAGAATATTCCAAAAGGAATGAAGACTCAAGAAGAAGAGTACATAAGAGATGGACATCAAAGAAGACCTTCCACATTCAAACAACCAAGAATCTTCACTCATAATGAAGGAGTAAATACAAGAGAAGATCGTGATAAAAAAAAGGATGATTTTAGAAGGACTACAACACAGATAAGATCATTCACTCCCAGGTATGTAAATTTATTTTATGGTCATTGTTTTTATTGTACTAACTTTGGACATAATGTTGCAGATTGCAAGACTTATGGAAGAAATGTTCAAGAAATAAATGATTATGTGGCCCCACATAATATTGAATGTTACAAATTCCAAAACTATGGTCATATAGCTCGGAATTATAGAAGCATGACAGTGCCATCCATGAAGAAATAAACAAATATCATAGATACTAAACTTTAGAAAGGAAAAGAACTAGAAGACAAGAAAGTTAATACAGACCAGATTTCATAAATTACAAGACTTTCCATAGTACAAGAAAGAGAAGGAAAGCAAGAAAAACAAGAATAGGTTTCAAGAACTATATTGTCAAAATCTGCAATAGAGAAAGATCATAATAAAGAGCAGGTAAAAAAATAACAGGTCCCAAAGATCATAGGATTTGCAGTAGCACAAGAAATAAAAGAAGAGCAGGTGAATAAAGACTTGGCCCAAGAAATTGTACTTTAAGGAATTATAGTGAAAAATCAATCCACGGGTTGAAATAAAGAAGTCAGAGTTCATAGAGAAGATGAGTTTATAGATGAATATGGAGACTAATTTGGGAGGGTATTCATCTGAGCCATATGGCTTGGAGACTCCCATTATTATGAATGTTGAACATGGGGAGCCTAGACAATAGCTCTATAGATTAGAGAGTATCTTTTGAGCAGTTTGATGTATGATATTGTAGATGTTTGATAGATACAAATTTAGAGTGTTTTGATAACAGTAGTACATAATGGAATATTGATCGATTGATAAAGCAGTATTACCACACATGTGTTAGTTGGAATCTACACAGGTAGAAATCTATGGTTATATGTATGCATAGATATTGTTAGCAGAGGTTGTTCCAAGCATGCATATTTTGGTATGAAGATAGAGAATATCAGGGGACACATTTGATGATCATTTGCAGCCAATAAGACTTCAGAATAGTACAGGGACAAATGGGTGAACATTGTGTATATTTGAGAGCATGAGTTTAGGAAAGATTGGATTCATAGGTTGGTTCAAAGAGTGTTTCAGAGATAAAGGAATATTATCATAATGGATGATAATGATACAATAATATTTGAATGTGTATTATTGAATGTTTTTTATATATTTCAGATGTTTACACAAGGAAGCACCAATGGAAAATAACTCCAAAAGGAAGCATGGATAGGAAGATCTATATTGATCTACACAAAAACATGCAGATAATTCACGAGAGGGAGAGATTCAAAAAGAAAAATTAGTAGCATACAGATAGGGAGACACACCCACAGGGGGAGATATTCTTTAAATTGGGATTGGTTAGAGAAGGTGCATTGTCATATCAGTAGGGGGAGTTAATACCTTGTCAAAGGGAGAGAGAGAGTAATCAGAGGAATGAAGACAAGGGGAACAACCACAAGGATCATTTTCCATGCCACAATGATCTTCAAGAATCACAACATTTTTCAGAAAAACATGTTTGGTAACAGTTTGAAGGAGTCGATCTTCATTATTAATTTCATGTTTGTTGTTACACATGTATTTTACATGTCGTTACACATGTACTAAATTCTACTACATATGTATTTTACAGGTTGTTACTCCTTTATTTGTAACATGATGCTACACTACACCTTCAATAAACCCATTTGCATCATGAATGTTTACCCCCATTTTTCCTTCAAACGTACATTGGTCATCCCTTTGTTGAATCCATATGCCATTGCCTTATCCATCATGAATTTGAACATCCCTATCTTTCTTAGTCACATACATCACTTCCTTATTTTTCAATTCTTTTTCCTTGTCAATAAAACTAGTCGAGTTCCCCTTCCATGATCACATTTCCTTGATTTCCTTTCCATAAACCCTGTTGCTACTGAGATCTTTACATCTATAGTCCTACCAATATTTTTATAAACTCACGTGGACTGATGTGGGATTCCGTAAGGCCCACCTTTCAACAGTCTTGCCCCATCGACCTCAACACATTATGTGGGATATATACTAGAGTTCCTTTTGGGTACCTTGAGGCTTGCATGCCCTAATGGCAAGTTATCTCTCCGAAAATCATGGTAATACATCAATGTACCATGATCTTCAGATTGTCAGATGGGAATACATCAACTCATCTATTTTCACTTCGCAAGATTTACTCAGGTACCTTGGCACTCATTGACATTACTGGTGAGTTTGTCTCACATTGGTTAATGACATTCATCAATGGTCGGTAATCCAATGATTTCTATTCATGCTCGACATCGACACATTTATTCGCATGACTAGAATTGTACCATCTATTTGTAGTGGGTGAAGACTATTTTTTTTTTTATGGCTCCCTCAGCAGTAACAACAGTATGACTTCAGCTATATGAGAGTACTACCATCCACTTTCATACTTCCTCTTTTCCATGATTCATCAGCAGCATTTTAGATCCCTCCACTTCGCATTGTCTGATTCAACAGTTACAGTAGTTGTAGTTACAATAGTTACAGTAGAGCAGTGAAACTACAACCGCAGTTACATTTTCATGATCTTGCAGCAGTGACACCTTCCATGTTCCAACAATCACAATCACATATTATTTTCTCCAACAGTTACAACAATTGTAGCTACAACACCAGTCACGTTTTCCTGATCCAACAACCGCAACAACTACATTTATATTGCATAGTTCATCTACTTTTTGGGTGAGTGGAGGTATGTTGTTTTCTAAGATTTAATCACACAATTCCTTATATGTTGACTTGAATATTTTGGAAATTTTCCTTGCCATGCTCCCTTTCCTTCTATGAACTACACTAAGTTGCATGAGGGCATGCAACCGATTCAGTTGGAGGGGGGGGGGGATATATTCACTACCTATTCACTACTAGTATTCCATTTTTTTCCACTATTATCACTCCATTTTTCGTCTCATTTATTTTTTACCAAATTTTCTTTTCCAACGATCCCCTGTTACACTTTGCTTCATATGCATTGATATACATATTGGCATGATTCATAAAAGATAGAGAAAAGGCTTTCTTATACTCAGTGATTCTCTCTTATGCACATTGATAGCTTATTATTTTCAGTGAGTATATGGCTAAATTATTGCAACAAGAAAATAAATAAGTGAAATGAATGTTGTCAACACAAGAACCAACATTCTTTGTATTCATGGTTGTCACACAAGAAGCAACCATAAGAAAATTTTACATGTTATTACATGTTGTTACACATGTATTTTACATGTTGTTACACATGTATTTTACATCCTGGAAATATTCGTTATTAAAAAGACATCATCAATCAAAATTAAAGTTCAAATGCCAAAGGTTCTTCATAATATCCATGCATGGTTGCATGAGGACATGCAACAAGTTCAGTTGGGGGAGATGTTAGGACTCATAAATGTTTCATTTTCATCCACCTTTCCCTTCATTATTCCTTACATTTCATCATCCCATTAACCTTCCATCATACCATTTTCCTAAATACATTTGGGTTTCACATTATTATTTTCCACTTTATTCATTTTAGTATTATAAGTGAATTTGTGATTAAATATTAGAAAATTAACATATTTTCATTATATATCAAGGTTGGATGAGTTTGATGATGTGTGTAGGCATATTTGAATATTTCAACAAAGTAAAAATTCACTACCTATCTTCAAATTCGAATTACATCTTCAAACATTGAAGATTTTAAAGAGATTTGAAGTTAAGCTCAAGGAGAAGATCATGGAAGATTTGGTTGGCATATCTTATATAAGATATGTGAGAGATGTGTGGAGGATTTGAATGGATCCTATCTTGTAATAATGGGAAAGTAGTTGAGAGTGGTTGAGAGAATAGTGGATCTGTAATTATGGCACTCTTATCTTATCTTCAAGACTTTCATGTATAGAAGATATTTCTCTCTCTTCATGAAGGGATTCATGTAATTCATAATTTAGTCTTGTAATTAGGAGAAGGGGATTCTTAGCTTTGATTATTTCATTGTTATTCTTTCATGCTTTGTCATTTGATTCTTGTAATATAATTTGAGATTGATTTATTGTGTGAGCTCACATATGTCAATTGTCGTTCAACTCTTCACATGTTGTATTGTTTTTCCCTTATGCAATTTCTTGCTTTCCTAGTTAGTGTTTCAATGGTTTCCTAGATTAATTTGATTTCAGAAAATTAGATTAGATTAGTTATACTTCAGTCTTTCACATACAGTGCATGTGATTCATAATCCTACGACCCTCGGATTGACAAATTAAATGGTTGGGACAGTACTACAACGCAATTAATACATCAATGTTTTCACCCCACAACAGTCAAAAGAAAAACATATATTCTTGAAGATAACCATTTTTACCTTTTTTTCAAAGAGCCATGTTGGCCCTCGACCAAGTTTTGAGAGAACCTTGGTCGTGCTTGACCATTTTTGGTACTTCGACAGGCTGGTCGAAGATGGAGCGCCCATGCAAAGCAGAGATCGCGACAGATCGCGACATCTCATCCATCTTGTGGGATTTTTGGGCTTTTAGGGTTTATGTAATGGGTATGGTATGTCGACCCATGGGTTTACCCATGTTTAGGACTCTTTTGTAGTGTATAAATAAGTACCTAAGTGATGTAAGAAGTATTTATGATCGGTTTTGTGCAAGAACCCGTGAATAGTTATGAATGTTTTTTGCATACTGTATGTAAGACTTGCAGAGCTAACTGAAAGTGATAGTATTTGGCTTTGTGCATGAATGAGTTAAGACCTACAGAGCTAAGTGCAAGTGATAGTAGTTGTCTTTGTGCATGAATGAATTAAGACTTGTAGAGCTAAGTGCAAGTATTTTGTAAGTGCTTTGTGCGCAGACGGTGTAAGGATTGGTGCCTTGATCTAATTCGAGGAAGGAGGATCTGACGAGGTGCGTGAAAATATCTTGTCTTTTACGGAGTTGGATATGTGGCTTGGTGCATGTAATAATATTGGAAGAAGCTAATAAAGAAGAAGAAGAATTGGTGGACGTAGCCCCACACTGGGGTGAACCAAATATATCATGTGTTATTGTTCTTTGTTCTATGTGTTCTTGATAGTTATGTTTATATTTGCTTAGTACATTGTTCTGGATGTATGATAGGTAGATCCATTGATGCTTAGTGCTTGATATATGAATAAATGCTAGATATTCTCCGATGCTATGTGTTGAATGCTTAGATGTGTTTAATATTGATTACTAGTGCATTGATCTACAATTAGGGTTAATATGTGATGTGAATAAGAATCATAATTGAATGCATATTATTGGCTAAGTGCTTTGTTTAAGTGTGTAATCACAGATCTATGTCCCAACTAGGTTGTAGACACTTGAGTCCTACAACCCCCCTGCCTCTACCTCGGGTGAGACTTCATTTGCTTCTTAGGTGTTGCTGAAAGGGCCAGTTGTTAGGGTTTTGTTGGTGCGTTGTTGAAGTGTTGAACCCTGGGTATTCCCCTGTGCCAACAAATGGTTCCATTGCCGGGACATGAAACTGTGATTGTTAGGAACTAAAGAAAATAAAAATCTATGTGCGTAGATCTGTTGTTGTAGTGCGCAATATTTTATTTGACTTGTGAGGCTCTGTGCTAAAAGAGAAGCCCAATCTGAATAAAAGAGGTAATATCTTAAATCTTTGTGCTATAGTAAAGGTAATATAAGTGGAAATGTTTGATTCGAAAGTAGGAATTTAGGTATGTTTGGTAGATTTTGTCCTATTCTAAAAACTAGCGCTCAACTAGAAGAAAGAAGATTTGATCTCAATAAATTTGATAGATATAGTGAAAGATATGTTATTCCTATGCATAGAAAGAATTTTTGGACAAATAAGTGGATGCATGACCCTAGATAGAATTTTTGAAGATTGCAGGTCCATCACTATGATCCCAGTGCACAGTACGAGAAAGGTTGGGGATCATTTAAGAGAAAGAGAGGTTTGAAATTGTGTTATAACTGCAGAAGATTGGGACATCTTGCTAAGGAATTCCCTAGTATAGGTCCTATTTGTCTTTGTTGTAAATCTCTTGATGAGGTTTTGGATTTCCCTAGAATGATTGCTAAAGCTGAAAATATGAACCCGAGACAAGAAAACCATGAGGAAGGTCAATAAACTAAGGATATGTTAGAGAATCAAAGACTATATTATTACAGATGAGAGAAAAATTGAAGGATCACAAAGACATCAATTTACCAGAGATCTTAAAAGAGAAGGAGTGCATAGAAACAAGAATAGGAGACTTTGACATAGACTGGGTTATGGATGAGGAAACATAGTGAATATCATGCAGAAAGCACTTGGGAAAATTTAGGAAAGCCTGTTATGATTCCTTCATTAGGAGGGATAGGATTGTTTAAAGGAAAGATAATAACCCTATGTGGAAGACTTAGTCATGTACCTATGATTTCCCATGAAACATTGAATGAAGAAGAATTTGAATTCATTAAGTTTGTGGACAAAAATGCCCCGTTTTCACTTTTGTTAGGAAAGACTTGGATTGAGAAAGATTAGATTCGGAGAAAAGAAGAGGAAGGAGCTACAAAATAGAAAAAAAAATAATTAAGGGACTTCATAGCCAAGAAAATAGAGCGACTAATACAAGAACAAGAGGATGATTCGAAGCAATAGAAGGCAAGAGAGTTTGATGTCGAATTTGAAAGAACACAAGAAGGATTAAAGAACCTATCTATACAGGAGAGAAGAACACCTACCCCAGAAGTAGTAAGAGAAGAGATATTTCATTCGAAACCTTTGAGAGAACATCAATAGTGCGAAGTTACTATGCTAAGAGGAAATAAGAATGAGAATGGAAAAAGGAACCTAGAGAATCAGATCACAGGAAAGAAGGCAAGAAAGTTGAGTAAGAAGAAGGCAAAGTTAGAAAAAATTCACAAAGTTCCAGAGAAGACTTCACAGAAGGCAGTCTTGTAGATCTTGAACCTCATTAGAGTAGAAGAATAACACAGACTGGAACTTCTCCACAATGAAGCTATACGACTGTTGGAGGCATCCCGACCGTTAGAACAACGCTCCAGAAGAGCTAGAAAAACAATTATTGCTGGAAAGACCACCATTGGACCATTGGGATAGCACCACAATGGATGGAATCGTATTGATTGAGGCATTCCCTCCCATTGGAGGAATCCATTATGACATTTCTTATTTAATCCTTCGAATGCCTCAACAGGGACACTTTTCCAAACTGAGATATTCAAGCCCACAGATAATTGATCGCATACCATGTTGTACTGTCTAGACCTCGCCACCGATTCAATTACCTTGAGTATCTGTTCGCCTACCCGAGTTCTTTGATTACGAGTGTGCATGTCAGGTGAACTTAGCACTGTAGAGAAGTTGATAGAAGAAATATTGATTGACCTTATGGATGAGAAGGTTATGTCCGCAGATATACACGCATCGTCGACGGGTGGAGTGCAAGCATCCCCCTAAACTGTAGATCAATCTAGTCGAGCAGGGACTGAAAGAAGAAGCAAGCACCACGATGATTTGGCGAACGCAAAGAAGATCCCATCGGTATTTCTCGACTACATCTCTCCTCTGGCTAGTGTGGTTAGTCATGACAACATCCCATGTGAATTAGAGTACACACTCATCACTATGTACCTCCTGAAGGGGATACGTGCAGTAGGACCGCAACTGGGAATGATCCCATCCCTCAAGATAAGTGATTTCAACCTAGGAGATAGGAAGAATTATTCAATGCTTGCCCCACATCGGTACCTGAAAAATATGCCTGGGAAGAAGCCCAAGATAATTCCTCAACCATGGATCAAGGAGATTGCGCGGTCGAAGATCCTGAACGTCATGAAGATCCCCCAAATCGACAGACATCAGGAGGTTAATGCGTGTGTTAAACTCCTTATGTCATGCTACCATGGAGGCTATCTTTGGTTACATAGGCGCATGACTGTGGATATGGCATTGATCCACCTGATCATCAGATTAAGCATGCAAGGACCAGACCCTCACCAGTTCTACCCAGGAAATACATCAGTTATCTCCTTCGTGCAGTGAATAAAGGAGGCGTATGGAGATGTGGAGAAAGGGAAGTGAGGCTACAAGGTATCCTCCATACAATATGGCATAGTGTGCCTAGCTTGTCAATTGATCGCTTGAAATCTTGTCAAAAATAATAGGCCGACACAAGTCACGGGATTCGTAGTCGACCTTGCAGGGAAGTGTGTTGAAGGGATGCAGATGAACTGGGTGATCTACCTCGTCAATGATTTGGATAAGGACTTTCAGGAAACACAGGACCAAGTCTACGAGTGCCACTTCAGTTGGTCATTGATCTTAATAGCATTTTTCGCTTGGGTGATGTCGGAGGGAGCTACATTCCCTAAAGTTGAGTCATCAGAACCACTAGCCATGAGGTTCACCACATTATGGTATACAAGTGACATGGCGAAGCAATGGAAATCAAATGTGGTGTTCCACACTTATTACTTACATCTCATGCATTCCATTGAATCATTCCCCCGAATGACTCCCAACACCTTGCATAATTACAAACCACTAGTGAAGTTTCACGTAGACTAACACTTCATTTACATCATTGCGTGGAGGGACGAAAGCAAGGAGGAGATACAGTCCTATTGCAAATTGATTGATGAATACATGGAGGATCTAACCAAGGAATGGTTTGTTGAATTCTTGGTCCTAGTGGAAGATACAGATCTTTTCGACCGACATCATCGAAAGTCCTTTGGTCACCCGAATAGAGTATGATGGACCAAGCAGCACTAATAAAAATAAGAATAAGGAGGAAGTGCAGTACATAGACAGTGAAGAGAAGGAAAACGCATCAGAGGAAACTGTGCCTGACTCACCTGGAGGAGGAGGAGGTGACGAAGTAAACCAAGAATAGGAAGGGGAAGAAGACAAGAAAGAAAAGGGTGAAGTAACACCACCAAAGGATCCCTTAACAAAAGTAGATACATCAAATAAAAGGAAGGTTTCTCCGAAGAAACCCTCAACATAGAAGAAATCCCGAGCTAACAAGCCTCAATCACAGAATGTGCTCATAGTGGACGATGTTGACCTCATAATCGCAGTTGTAGAAGATGTTTCAGAGGGTATCTTACAGTGACATGAAGCAAAGCAGGAGACGATGTATGACAGAATCGAGGTGGGGCTAAAGGGGGTACAACAAGCTATCTATCCGAGTCGCGCAATGTCTATTGTGTCATCATCATCAGAAGCTGTAGAATTGGGGGATGATCCCACCCAACTATGAATATTAGTAGATGCCATAGAGACTTGAATTCGTTGATTCCAATAGGAAAAACAGCAGGCCATAGAGGCCTTGAAGAAATAAAAGGAGGAAGCCCTAGAGCAAATCCGGGTTGTGTAGAAAGAGACAACTAACCTTCGGGCAAAGTTCGAAGAAGACAAAGAGAAAATCCAAAAAGAGAATGACCAGTTGCTCACAGAGCAGATTGTGGTTAGAGAGGAAACAACTAGAGCACTTCGATTTGTGCCTGGATTGTCCCAGATAGAATAAGAGGCAACAAAGAGCCAAGTGGGGAATCTCGCTAAGCCTATTCAACAACTTCAAGCAAGAGTAGCAGAGATAGAACTTCAAGTAGTGTCGAGCACTCTGAAAGAAGTAAGAGATCAAAGGGAAGAAACTGCCAGGAGCGAAGTCGAAATAATCAGGGCATTAGCCTTAGAATGAAAGAAACTCAGTGACTGAAGTACACAGACCTATGATAGACTTGTAGAAGACCCAGAGCTGAGGAGATTAGAGGCACAACTCCAAGAATCAAATCAGCAGGCATCGACTATGCAATCATAGTTAAAGCAACTTATGGTTGTTGAGAAGATGAAAAGGTTGCATGAGCAACATGCATTTCAGTGGCAGGTCAGTGCCATCCAGAGTCGAGTTATGGAGGTGACATAAAGACTCCAGCCGGTGCATGACGAATCCTTCACACCTTTTGAAGAGATGGAGGGACAAGGATCATAGTTGGAATAGGTGGTCGAAACAATGGAACAATGCCTGGAACGACCTTTCATCGAGAAAGTAATTCAGGAGTTCATCGAGCAGGAGGCTCTAGTGAAGCAGTGAGTCGAGGAAACTCGAGCTAATATTGAGGCATTCAAAGTAGTTTTTCCTAGATCAGAGTGAATTGGGATGAGTCACAGGTGCATGTTGGGGGCTTGTTTCCCCTTGACCAAGTTTTGAGAGAACCTTGGTCGTGCTTCACCATTTTTGGGACTTCGATAGGCTGGTCGAAGATGGAGCACCCAGGCGAAGCAGAGATTGCGGGATCTCACCCATTTTGTGAGCCTTTTGGGATTTTAGGGTTTATGTAATGGGTATGGAATGTCGGCCCATGGGTTTACCCATGTTTAGGCATCTTTTGTAATGTATAAATAAGTACCTAAGAGATGTAAGAAGTAGTTATGATCGCCTTTGTGAAAGAACCTGTGAAGGTTGCTAAGCATGAATAGTTGTGAATGTTTTGTGTATACTGTATGTAAGACTTGCAGATCTAAATGCAAGTGATAGTAGTTGGCTTTCTATGCGAATGATTTAAGACTTGCAGAGCTAATTACAAGTGATAGTAGTTGGATTTATGCACGAATGATTTAAGACTTGCAAAGCTAAGTGCAAGTGTTTTGTAAGTTCTTTGTATGCAAATGGTGTAAGGCTTGTTGCCTTGATCTAATTCAGGGAAGGAGGATTTGGAGAGGTAAGTTCAGATTTCCTGTCTTTTGCAGAGTTGGATCTGTGGCTTGGTGCATGTAAGAAGATTGGAAGAATCTAATAAAGAAGAAGAAGAGTTAGTGGACGTAGCCCCACACTAGGGTGAACCACGTATATCATGTGTTATTGTTCTTTGTGTTATGTGTTCTTGATGGTTATGTTTATATTTTATTAGTGCACTATTCTAGATGTATGATAGGTAGATCCATTGATGCTTATTTCTTGATATATGAATAAATGCTAGATCTTCTTTGATGCTATGTGTTGAATACTTAGATGTGTTTAATATTGATTACTACTACGTTGACCTACAATTAGGGTTAATTTGTGAAGTGAATAAGAATCATAGTTGAATGCATACTATTGGCTAAGTTCTCTGTTGAAGTGTGTAATCAAAAATCTGTGTCCCATCTAGGTTTTAGACACTTGAGTCTTGCAACCCCCCTACCTCTACCTCGGGTGAGACTTCATCTGCTTCGTAGGTGTTGCCGAAAGGGCCAATAGTTAGGGTTTTGTTGGTGTGTTATTGAAGCATTGAACCCTGGGTCTGCCCCTGTGCCAACAAGCCATGAAATTCCAGAAAAAAATGCCAAAGAGTTGATTCCATAAGAAATAATGATAATTTCTTGAACTTCATTGAATGGAAAGTTAAGAGGAAGAAATATTTTCTTAAGGAAAAGAAGGAAAAACATGGAATTGTAGAAATTGAAGAAGATGAAGAAGAAGATAAAAATGAAATAGAACCAGTTCATAATGCTTCTTCAAGAGAAACAAAAGTGGACAAATATTCAGAAGATAAAGTTGTAACATGAAAAGAATATTCAAGAACAACAAATACCTAGACTCCTACCAAAGTGATTGAGGAAAATTCATAGTTCAACACCGACACAGACATGGATATTCCCACAAAGCACTCGTTCAGATCATTGATCCTATCAATACTACTCCCATAACCTCAATTTTAGTAAAGCTAGTCACCACTTGTTTTGATCTTGATAGCATTTTATCTATACAAGATACTATTATGTCTTTAGACAATTTTTTCTTTGATGACAAAACCAAAATTATATAAAAGAGAAAGTCAAAAAAGAGGAAAATGGCCCACCATGAAGAAACAACATAAGAAGTGATGCAATTTATGGAATCCTTCACATTTGGATGATGAAGAATTTGCAGAGGAAGTTGTTGATTCCTTAGGGGAATTTTCCAATGAAAATAAATGATCTATGAGTATATTAACCAACCAACTAAAGAGAGAAAAGAACATAGTAAAATATCTTCTAGAATAACAAAGGATACAAGAATACAGTTGGTCACAGAAGCATGAATCTCAAGTCAAATCTCTCACAGAAACAAACAATCTCTCTCATAATATCATCGCACAATTGACAACAAATATAGATGAAATTAAAATTGAGCATGATAGACAGGTAGTCACATTTATTAGAGAAAAAAAATCAGCAAATATTATGACAAGCAGATAGATACCTTCACTACTGAACTAGAGAAGAAAAAATAAGAAATGAGAATTCATAAATCCTAAGGAAAGAAACAATGGAGCTTAATGAAAAATTACCATCTTCACAAGTATCGTTCTATTCAATATTGTGTGTCATTAAATAACAACATGAACAAATCCTGGAGTTTTCTATTGAGTCTTAGTTACAATCTAAAAAGAAAAAAGAAATCCAAGCTATTTTTGATAATTTGAAAATATGGGAGGCACAAAGAACCAATTTTCCACCAGGATACTCTAAAATGTATGAAGAAGAAAAAATAAAAATAGAAGCTTCAATTTATTCTTGGCAAGCAAGTTGTTTGTTTTCACATAATTTCATTGGGAAAAAAAGTAAAAAATGATGCTAGAGAATTTTTTTTGATGTAAATTGTGTATGAGGTTTGGGAATGTCTTATGGGATTCAACATTAGATATCATTGAAGAATACAAATTTCCTCATGTGTGTTTTCTCAGAAAATTAGTTCCATTATCAAATCGTCTTAGAGATGTGTAGAAACAAGTAGACTCAAGGACAAATAATGTCAACAATTTGAATTTTTGGAATCTCGAAAGTGTTAAACAACATCTCAATAATCCAGCAGAATGTTAAAAAATAATTGATAGTTTCTTATCCAAGTTTTTCACCAAACGATATGAAATTTCTAAGAATATTTACCGATGTAAATTAAACAAGGAAATTTTCCAAACTCCATTAGTTGCAATCATGTTATAGAAAGTTTCCTTATGGAAAAATCACGGACAAATGCAAGGGGAAAAAGGTCATCACATGTGTTGTTGAAGTTGAGGAGAATATCTCTCCTTAATATCATCTATCAAATCAATTTCAAATATCCGGGTCTATTGATTTGATCCAATGGAGGAACTAGTTATAGAATTTTTCATCTTCTCTCCTATTTATTGTAATTTTTTAAAGAACATGATTGGAAATTCTGGAGAGAAGGATATGTGCTATGTTGTAAAAGCCTTAATATTTTAGTTTTTGATGACCTACATGTGGTAATAATTATGTCATGTTTTGTTGGTTTTGGCGCTATTATTCAACACTAATGAAATGTTTATTTAGAAAACCACTCCTCTCTTTTGTCATGTTTATTTATGAATGAAATCTTTATGTTCTTGGTTTGTGTGTTTCTGTTAGAATTTTGAAAAAATAGTATTATTCATTCTTAAATCAATTTGATCATATATAATATGGAATTGAACATGAGTATGTATATTAATTCCCATTGAGTAAATATTTTATCTACTTGTTACTTATATGCATAAGTCTAAACTAGTGTTATGGCTATAAGAACTATTTTTCAAATCTGATAGTTCATCCTTATTTCATGTTTAATTTATGTTATTGAATATGAGTATGACAAATGGTATTTTCTTGGTAACTATTTACTGAGTTAAAACTAACATACATCTATCTTAATAGTTGTCAATCTATTTGAACTATTTATGTGACTTGATAACTCATTTCTGTCTCATATTCATCTTCAAATTTCTTCTTTCTCCTCACTAGAATACTGTGAACTATTTATGGATTATAGTAAGGATAATGTAGTTTTATAATAGTAATTAGAATAGCTCTTTATTTTTCTACAAAATATATTAGAATGACTTCAAAGAAAGTCTTATTTCAAGAAGCAAATTTCCTTAGGGGCAACCAGACCCACATACTGGTGATGATCACCATCCCAAATGAGTCTAGGCCTAATTGGGGCTTTGATAGGGAAATTTCTCCATGTTCTTTTCCAAGATTTTTTCCATAGATTAACACATGTCAAAGTTCACAGAGAGAAGAAGAATTGAAACAATGAACAAAAACTTATTCATAGGATAAAAAACCACTTTGGGGTTTCAATACCCATCTAACTATTAAATATATACAATGATACAGTGAGGATTCAACAGATCTCTAATCAAACTGATAATGATAGTAGCTAAAGAGAAGTTTAGCTAGTTCTAACTGGAGTTGACTGCGTGAGTTAGAAAACAACTTGACATCTAGAGATCACATTTAACAAAATGAAATTTTCAAATTTCTTCTTTGTTACCCTCATACATTTTTATTCTCTCATGAAGGAAAAATTCTCATTTTCTTGAACAAAACTTGTAGAGAAATATTCCTATGAACATCTTTGTGAATGGAGTAGTTATAACAAAATGAAAGTTGAGTCTTTGCAAAACATAAATTTCTTGTTTTCGTTATACAAAACCCAAGGGAATATTCATTAGATTTATTTAGTTATATATTTATGTTTCTAATAGTCAATGAATAATGTTCACTAGCTAATGGTGTTGCTGGTATAAATGATGACCACATTTTGATTCAATTAAAACTCCAGATTCATCTAATTGTTGTACTAGTTATGTTGAAGTTTATTGAAATGATGTTAAAACAGATTCCATTATTTTGTCATTGATCTATTTCATGGATTTTTTTTTTTTTATGGAGGGTGACATCCATATTACTATTCCTTTGAGTCGTGATTTGGGTGTGGACGTATAGCCAGATATAGAAAAGGAGGCATGATCAGTTCTATGGGAAGCATTCAAGGGTCCCTAACTGAGAACCTGAACTAATATGATTTTGATCACACAATGATCTTATGAATTGCAAATTCCTATAAGAAAAATTATGAAAAAACAAATTGGCAGGTGATCCTTTAGATTGGCCTCCCTACATAATATGCTCTTATATCCCTTGAGATGTTTCTCCCTAGGAAACTATGCCAAGGCATCCATAAAATTGATTGGTTTTGTCTAAGTTGGTCTGTGCTAATTTTTATTTTTTTTTGCTTTACTTAGGTCCTTTATTAGCAATATTTAAATATTAAAGATCAATTTTTAAGGGCATAATCTCTATGCTTCAAAAAAATACATATTTTAATGAGCGAGAGAAGAGGTGATAAAAACAAAATCTGAGTGCAAAACAATATATCCTTTCAAAAATATTACTTTTCTTTCAGAAAGAAGAAATGATAACAAAATATGTATATGAAACATAATATAATTTGAACAAAAAGGGATAATCCATTTCTATTCAAAAAGGTTTAATAAAAATTAAGTACATGTACTCTTAATACTCATAGTATGTCGAAGAAGTCTATAACTTTAAATGATCATTTTCACTACTTGCAATAGTAATTTTGTACTAAATTATCACATTCATGACAAAATATACATTCAAGAGTAATTTGTAAACATAGAGAAAACATCAAGAACATAAGTCACATGAACATATAAAATGCTCCAATATACGGAAAGGAAAGTAACTCGTAAATCGAAAAGATTTTGGAACAATATATTACCTATGACAAAGATCATTTGGATCTAGAACTCACCAAAGTCCATAGGCACTACCATACAAAGAGCTATAAAAACCACATGAAATCACATCGTAGATATAACTTTACTCTCCCACCAATGAAAACAATGAAATTCATTGAACCACTTAGTTTAGTCGACAATATTCTAGTTAAGAAATAAAAATCCCTACTCACATATCTAGAGAAAACAGATTATGGAAACTATATGAGATTTGAATACTTCTTGATGGAACTAAAGATAACATATGATTACATCCAATTAATACAATCTACACTAAATCACTAAAGCAACCAACAATCTTCCTAAAACAAAAACCATCACATATTTGGAACAACGGTTTCACCAAGGACATGCCAAATATGTGGAATGAAAATACAGATACACAATATGTGCTCAATGCATATGTTGCACCATTATACTATTCCTCGTACATGGAAAACGTTGACAAATATATGATAAGTGCATTTAGGAGAATACACAAAAAACATGAAACAAGTTGAATCAATGTTATGCAAATGATATCTACACTTGGCAATGCATTGTCTAATATTCAACAAATGTCAACTCAACAGAAAATTCATATTGTACTTTCCCTTCCATTGAGTTCCAACTCAAGGGAATGTATCTTCATAAACACGTCTCCACCTAATGAATGCACATTCATGCTTAAGCCACCATTTCTACTAAAACAAGAACCTAATAATTCAGACCATTTGATCTAACACTCCATTATTGATTATTACATTGAGCATCCAACTTCTCTTAAGCATATATGCCTTGCATAATTTGTATCTAATTACAATAAAAATGGTACACACATATCAAAAAATAAAAAACCAAACGTAATACGGTTTGTCAAGTACACCAAACACATTGAATATGAAAAAAATTGTTATGATAAACTTCTATTATACATTCCATTTGAACAATTTGAAGACACATTAAAACATAACTTCGCTACATGGCAGGTTGCATTTACTTCCTATCATAGTACAATACAAACCAATGAGGCTAACTTTACATACGACATCGACCCAACATGGGGCGATTTAAACACTGCACTTGAGCAACTAGATAATATTGCAAACACTAATGATACATCCGCTAACCTACAAAAAACTAGACATGACTACGAACATTATGACTTACAAGAAGATATTCAATGTACTGAACAATCTGATATGGGAAAAAGTATTAATCTCGGGTTTCAGATCACAAAGCATCCATTTTTCCTTGAAAGTGAAGAATATTACAGAATTAGAAGACTTATAAATAGAGAACAACAAGAAATTGTCAAGGACATTGCCATGAAAAAACATAGGGACATACACACTCTCGTTCACTTGTTCCTTCCAGGGGGCATGAACATGAAATAAATTTATAGATAATGTGTTATTCCAAATTCTTATATGAATGTATCACAGATGTAATACAATTGGTCCTTTGAAACCAAAGCGGCTAATAATTGCATATACATGTAAAGTTGCATACAATTCAGGTGGAACAATAATCCACTCTGCATTGCCAATGCCTTTTAACAAGTCCCAATTCCTCCACTTAGCAAAGAAATGTTAGACATATTTTCAAATATTTATGATGAACTAAAAATTATCTTCATAGATGAAACCTCCTTGATTGGAATTTGATTCATATATGACATTAACAATTGACTTAGGAACATAAAACATGTGCAAACCAAGTACTTTGGAAACATTGACATGGTACTCTATTATGATATTTACCAGGCACAACCGATACATGGTTCTCTAATTTTTTAGCATCCTACAATGAACATCCAAACATTGACACACTACTTCTCGAAACAAAATATAAAATTCTATGAATTACGAACTAGAATGCAAAATTCTGAAAAATAAAAAATTGACAATCGCTCATCCAGATCGACCTCCCTGCATAATGTGTTTTTATAACCCTTGAGATGATTTTGGCTAAGAAACTATGCCAAGGAATCCATAAAAATTATTGGTTTTGTTTAAGTTGGTATGTGCTAAAACATAGTGTTTTGTTAATTTTCTTTAGGTCCTTAATTACCAATCTTTAAAGATTAAACATCAATTTTTAAGGGAAGAATATCTATGTTTCATATAATTAAATATTTTAATGAGCGATAGAAGAGGTGATAAAAAAAATTGGGTGCAAAACAATGTATCATTTGATAAATATTATTTTACTTTCAGAAAGAACAAATGATAATAAAATATGTATATGAACCAAAATATAATTTGAACAAAAATAAATAGTTCATTTCTATTAAAAAAGGTTTAATAAAAATGAAGTATAGGCCCTCTTAATACTCACACTATGTTGAAGAAGTTTATAACTTTAAATGATCATTTTCATTGTTTTCAATAGTAGTTGTTGTATTGAATTATCACAATCATGAAAATAGATACATTCAAGAGGAATTTATAAGCATAGAGAAAACATTAACAATAGAAGCCACATGAACCGAGACACAAAAAATTGTATCAGTCAAAACTTGTAAATTTTATTAAAGATTTGATCTTTCCCTGGCCCCCCAAAAAGACCCATATACACCGAGTCTTTCATAGACATTTATACAACCTAGGTCATAATAAAATATGATTATGAGATCCTCTTTCCTAGTCTTTCATATACAAAATATCTTTGACTTCCTAAAAATATGAAGATTAAAAGACAACTGTTACAAACCCTAATTTTCTTCAATTATCTTCCTGAGTCGTTATGTCAATAGTTGGATGAAAAGTTTCCATGTTTCGATTGATGGATATTGGAATGACCTCATTTGTCTGAGTGAAATAGATAGCTCAATGTATTTCTCATATGTGGGAGGATTTCAAAATATATTGTTAATTTTACAAAGAAGGTAGAAATCATCTATGATAAGGTCAACAATAGTTTTACCTCTTAAACTATCAACCATACGTTGGAACTTTGTCTTTTTTTTATGTCTATGAACAAAATCTTTTTGTAACTTTCGATTGATAACAAATTTCCTTTTTCACTCAAAGTTGAAGGTAACCACATTTTAACTAGGTTTTCAAATTTATTTATGAAAGAGTCAATGTTTTTCTTCACCATTATGCATTTGTTCTGAGCTATCTGCAATAAATTACTTTTTATAAAAAAAAAATCAGCCTTCATAACTATTGTGGTTATATCTTTCACACCTTTCCTTTTTATTGTTTCACTGGAATTGGAATTTAGGAACTTAATAACTTGGGTAACAACTTGTAGTCGAGTTCCTAATTCCTAAAATGATTTCTTTATAACTTCATTTGCTTCATTTGTTAATAGGATATCATAATCAATTATCTTGAAATAATCCCATATATTTCCAACTTAATTTATGATTCCATCCCAAATGATGTGTCTTGCCCCTACCAAATAATGTTTTCCCGACAAATTTTCCTTAATTTGTTCCATGTCATTAAGCATATTAGCTTTCAACTTTTGATATTTTGTAATGACTTTATCCTTGTCCTTGATTTATTCACCCTGTGTTGGAACTGTTTTCTTCAATTTTCCAATATCATCTCCTTTCATATTCAAGTCTGCTAGTGATTTTAATAATCCATATGTTGGATCTGTTGATTTTGTTGCATGTGATGAAGAAGATCCTCCTTTTAAATTTTCAATCTTCATTTCTTGCAATATCATATGTTCTTCCATTTGGACCATTTTATTTATGAGTTGATGATTTTCTTCTTGGGTCACCTACAACTCTGGAGTCTGGACATGTTCAATACTAGGGATTTTAAGGCTTCTTTTCAATGTCTGGATCTTTGTATCTTTAGTTTTCACTAGGGTTTGCACATGTGCCACATCTTATGGATTGGCTTATAAGTCCATCACCCATTGTTCTAATCCCTCCACTCTTATTTTCCTCATTCTATTTTCTAACTTCTCATTTTTAAGTTGGTTTCTAAGATTCTCATTTATAGCTTGCATCTTCTTTATTCACAGGTTGGCTATCATCAGATCTATATTCAACATTTCTCTAGTCTATCTATGGAGATCCATTTTATCTAGTGGATGCACTGCATTGAGATCAATAGATACCTTGGTCACCTTCTTATATTGTTTTGGCTCCATCACTGCTACATTCAATCTACCTTTTTCATAATAAATAACATAGATCATTATTGTCCAAGATCCTCCTTGATCAAATAATTTGGCAATAATGTTTTTCTTAATCTTTGAACCCACTTTTCTGATATCCATGAATTGATTAACATAATCAATCTACTTTTATTAATATGTAGTCGAACACTCTATTTCATTCTGAGCCTCTGTACTCTTGAGATTCTCCGATGATGACACTTCCACATCAACAACAACAGGCCCTTTGTCCACTGGTGTTACTTCTTCATGTAATTATTTCTCTTCTTATTCATTCGGTACCTCTGTCTTCTGCCTTTTTGTTAACTTCTCTTCCTTTGTTTATGAATCCTTTGAAGTTGATTTTGTAATCTTTCTCTTGTATTCCCTCTCAAACTCCTTAGGGGTCTTTGTGACTGGAGTGAATCGTATTTTATCATGGACTTGCAAGATATTTTGCACATCTTCCCAATTGTTTTGGTTTGCCAATAGCTCCAACTCAACGTTTTGTTCATGATGATAATGTTTCTGACCATGTGAAATCCTCTTTCATGAAATCAAAGAATGAGGGTCATATATCCATGCTTCTCGTTGTTGAAATCCCATAATTGAGAGAACATATGTTGTTACATGTAGTATTGATATGGAATGGACAACAAAATGTCCTATATCTTTTTTTCAATTTGAAATTGGCCTTATATTTCCTTGATACAAAATAAACATCATATGAATTCAATCTTTGTCTAATGTATTCAAGTGCAAAGATTTTGGGAGTCAAGAAAAAAAGTAAAA
>JZKD02S0745420.1:1090347-1111225 GCA_000966675.3 Picea glauca
TAATTAAAAGATTGATTAATATGGAAATTTTCAATTTATATATATATATATATATATATATATATATATATATATATATATAATTTCTGGAATTGTAATTTTAATATTCGAAGGTTAATTATGAAACTTAAAAAGCCATCATGTCATATATGTGAAGACATTTTAACATTTAGTGAGATTAAATTTGGTCTATCTGATCTTAAAAAGGGAAAGGAATTACTTGATTTGCTTTAAAATTTTATACAAAGATTTCCTAAATCACTATAGTTTCCATGAGTCAAACTCGAAGGTAGTTATTGTAACATACTTGTAACATACCCAGCCTTAGCCCGTTGGGCTATGCCACACATAAAATCTTGTGGAACTATATATATTGTAACATACCTAGCCACCCACTTTGGGTCATGCCACTTAAAACAATAATTTCATCTGTATATATATAAAACTTTAAGCAGACAAATATATTTTGTAGACAAATAATTTCATCTGTTATTCATGCGGAAATAAGAGTAAAAATATACAAGCAGCATACACAGGAAAAACCCATAAACATAAACACATGTATAAATACACAACATGTAAATTAACACACAATTGATACTTATCTTTGATATAAGACCACCAACTGCATGCAGACCTTCCACGAATCTCCCATCCTTAGACCACGCTGCTCAGAATTCTCAACAGTGGGTCACCCCGAGCTGAGAATAAACTCCACTCGAGTAAAGGGATTTCTAGCCAAGTTGAGGAAACACAAACAACATGAAGGATTTCGTTCGAGGTGCCAAATCAAACTAACAACCTACAACCTCCCATTCCCCACATGCCTTCCCCACCCTAGGAAGTCTACCCCTTCTCTGCTCAAGAGTCCTTCAGATGCCCCACTTCTCTTCTAGGGATTCAACAATAGGTCAGACAAGAAGTCTCAGATCACTGTAGTTGTAGTTGGGCTCCCTTAGGAAATCACTTCCCCAACAATCCTCTCACCTGGAGAGATTTTCTCATGGACCTAACAAACTACCTCTTCAATCCACACTTAATTCAACCGGGTATAGGTACATGTGATGGCAGCAACAAAATTCGGGAATGGAACAGATGATGGAAGTAACCACGTTCATGAAAGGTACAGGTAAAGAAAACAACATCCTACAGGTAATATACAAATACGCTGCTAGTGGTAGGAAGGTTCTGGTGCGTTTCTCATAACAAGAAGGGTATGATTCACCGTTGTTAACATGAAAAGTAAAGGGGTATGGCTAAAGGCGTGTGTGCAGGATCTAGAGGTAATATTGATGGAGAACATGGAACAAATGGTTGAGTGAGTCCGAAATGGACTAATTTCCCCACATTTATTTTTATCCACCCTTGATGACACATGGCCCTCTAGGAGCTCCTTCCTCTCTACTTGTATTTCATTTTTCTTTCTCATAAGAACTTAGGATATCATAAGTTATATCCATAGCTTAGTCTTTTAGGAATAATATTATAATATTCCCTTGCAAATAAGCCCTCTAGCTTAGCCCATTTTCTAGACTCATATCCCCTCTTTCTCTTCCTAGTGGAGTTTAGTCCCCCATACTCTTTTATAGTGGTTGGTCTACACGCAATGATGTATTTTATTAATGATATGAGTGTTTACATATACAAAAATAGGCTCACTGGCCTTTAGCATCTAGGCGCTTCGTCCTAATAATCACATAAGCCTTATGGCCTATAATATCCTGGCTCGCCATCCTATAAAACATATTCACATTTACAATATGGTGATCAATATTGGGGGTGCTACATCCCCCTCCCCTTATTTATACACTTTCCTCAATGCAATATATATACACATTTACCACCAAAAATTTCAAGAACTTTTAAAAAGATGCGGGTATTTTTCCCGCATAGAATCCTCGTGCTCCCAAATTGCATCCTCAGGACCATACCAGGTCCATTGGACATTTACTATCTCTATGGCTCGATTCTGGAGCTGTTTGATCTTCCAGTCCAGTATGCACACCAAATGCACCTGAAAAGCACCTTCTTGCTCCACCTAAATTACATTCCAATCAATAACATGATTAACATCAGGTACATAATTTTTTAGCAATGCTACATGGAATACATTATGAATAGACATTGATACAATTAACNACATGCCTTCCCCACCCTAGGAAGTGTGCCCCTTCTCTGCTCAAGAGTCCTTCAGATGCCCCACTTCTCTTCTAGGGATTCAACAATAGGTCGGACAAGAAGTCTCAGATCACTGTAGTTGTAGTTGGGCTCCCTTAGGAAATCACTTCCCCAACAATTCTCTCACCTGGAGAGATTTTCTCATGGACCTAACAAACTACCTCTTCAATCCACACTTAATTCAACCCGGTACAGGTACATGTGATGGCAGCAACAAAATTCGGGAATGGAACAGGTGATGGAAGTAACCACGTTCATGAAAGGTACAGGTAAAGAAAACAACATCCTACAGGTAATATACAAATACGCTGCTAGTGGCAGGAAGGTTCTGGTGTGTTGCTCATAACAAGAAGGGTATGATTCATCGTTGTTAACATGAAAAGTAAAGGGGTATGGCTAAAGGCGTGTGTGCAGGATCCAGAGGTAATATTGATGGAGAACATGGAACAAATGGTTGAGTGAGTCCGAAATGGACTAATTTCCCCACATTTATTTTTATCCACCCTTGATGACACATGGCTCTCTAGGAGCTCCTTCCTCTCCACTTGTATTTCATTTTTCTTTCTCATAAGAACTTAGGATATCATAAGTTATATCCATAGCTTAGTCTTTTAGGAATAATATTATAATATTCCCTTGCAACTAAGCCCTCTAGCTTAGCCCATTTTCTAGACTCATATCCCCTCTTTCTCTTCCTAGTGGAGTTTAGTCCCCCATACTCTTTTATAGTGGTTGGTCTACACGCAATGATGTATTTTATTAATGATATGAGTGTTTACATATACAAAAATAGGCTCACTGGCCTTTAGCATCTAGGCGCTTCGTCCTAATAATCACATAAGCCTTATGGCCTATAATATCCTGGCTCGCCATCCTATAAAACATATTCACATTTACAATATGGTGATCAATATTGGGGGTGCTACATCCCCCTCCCCTTATTTATACACTTTCCTCAATGCAATATATATACACATTTACCACCAAAAATTTCAAGAACTTTTAAAAAGATGCGGGTATTTTTCCCGCATAGAATCCTCGTGCTCCCAAATTGCATCCTCAGGACCATACCAGGTCCATTGGACATTTACTATCTCTATGGCTCGATTCTGGAGCTGTTTGATCTTCCAGTCCAGTATGCACACCAAATGCACCTGAAAAGCACCTTCTTGCTCCACCTAAATTACATTCCAATCAATAACATGATTAACATCAGGTACATAATTTTTTAGCAATGCTACATGGAATACATTATGAATAGACATTGATACAATTAACGAAATCATGCATGCTACGTGATGCCAACAATAATGAGTTGCCAACTTTGAACAATTTCCCAACTTCAAGGAACTTCTGTTGGCCTTCACTTTCAAGAATACATGGTCACCCACTTTAAATTCCCTGTGAATTCTGCCCTTATTAACATAGATTTTCTTCCTTTCTTGAACAACCTTTAAATTCTGTTTTATTTTTGACATCTGCTCTTGCATTTCCTTAAGTAAATAAGGCCCAACCATTGTTCTATTTGTTAGGTTGTCCCAACTTATAGGTGTGTTTCACCTTCTACCATAAAGTGTCTCAAATGAGCTCATCTTTAGAGATGCTTGGTACCCATTGTTGTAAGAAAAATATACTAAGTGTAGGTAGTCTTCCCATTTTGATGGTTTATCCATCACATACATCCTTAACATATCCTCAATCACTTAATTCACCCTCTTTGTTTGTCCATCATATTCTGGATGATAAGCTGTGATAAAATTCAAATTTGTTCCAAATCCTTTAAGCAATCCTTTCTAGAATTTCGATGTAAATTTTGGATCTTTGCCAGACATAATTGTCTTTGGTATACCATGCAATCGAGCAATTTCTCTCATATAAATATCAACAGTGTTGGTTTCCCTGTGAGTGCGCTTTACTAGAATAAAATGTGCATCTTTATTAATCTTGTCCACCATTACCCTGATAGAATCATGCTACTTGTTTGTTCTAGGAAGCTTGGTGATGAAATTCATTGTTACAACTTCCATTTTCACTCAGGAATGGGTAATGGTTGTAGAAAACTAGCTGAGTGTCTATGCTCAACCTTGACCTTTTGACATTCCAAACATTTGGAAATACACTCAATAACTTCCTTCTTTATGCCTAGCCAATAATATCGGCTCTTGACATTTGCAATAGTTTTCTGATACCCTGGGTGCCCAGCATAGCGTACACTATGCATTTCTCTGAATATCAAACTTTTCAATTGCTGAGAATTTCGTACATAAATTATGCCTCTATACATCAGAATTTCATCATTTCCTAGCATGTAGTCTTCATTTTTTGTTGTAAAATACCTTGTTGTAATTTTGTTATTATTTCCATGTATTACAAATCTGATTTTTCAGCCTCCAAGATTTCGTCCTTCAAATATTATTGTGATCCAGTTGGCTATTGGTGGCCACCCAACTATTCCAATTGGCTCCTCTTTTCCGTTTTTTAGTTCAACACGTTCTTATGTACTTCTATGTAATTATGGGTTCTACACTTCTGGGGTTGTCTGAATACCTACACATCTTCCAGGTGGATATTGGTGGCCTCTCACCTAATCCAACTGACTTGTTTTGTATGTTTTCATATCAACACATGTTGGTGTACTTCCAGGGCCGTTTTGGAGGTAGAAAGAGTGTTTTTTTGGCTCGCCACAGTAAAATTGTAGACAAAGTTAGAGTTTGACGATGAAACGTGTAGTTCTCTGAAAGACCTTTCCAATGGGCTATCACGTGCCTAAAATGGAGGTCATATGAAAAATTTACGACCCCAAGAAGTTGAGGTACCAACTTACCCATAGGGGCCCACATGATTTTTGACGTTTCACCTCCTAGGGTTAGGTTTTGGATGTATAGGGTTTTTGGATTCATGAGTAATATCAAAAAGGCCTCTAGAGACTCATTGTTATTCATTCTGCTCAGACAGATGTGTGTAGTAGCCACATCTCTTCTCAGAGATAGCTACCACCATTCGAGCAAGTGTTTCAATTCTACAGTTTTATAGTTTTAGCTTATTTCATTATTCAATAGTTGTTCACTAGATATCTGTGTTATTCTTCATATCTCTATGTTTATTGTATTCAGTCTGTTAATCGGTTCGTTCTGGTCCTAAATCAAAATCAATGGTATCACAGTGGTCTGCTCTTCATTTATTTTTCTTCGTGCATGTCCCCAACAAGATCTGGGTACAAGAAGTTGGGACTTGAACCAATTGATCCATTACAAGATCAATTGTGTCAATCCCGACAACAACCCATGGGGGAAGAAAAGAAAGATGATGGAGTAGGATATCCTATTAAAATGTTTCTCAAGGAATGCCTCGCACGAAAAAGGAACGAAATGATGCACAACTTCACACAGATCCTTCGACGGCTTCCCACAGGAGAAGCATCTTCTTCAAGAGGCCATGCAAACCCCTTCAAGGTATAGGTAAATTTTGATATTCCATTATTTAATGGGTTGATAGATGAAAATGTTGTAGATACATGGTTGAATTTACTTGAAGGGTATTTTTCGGTCCACAATTTTTTCGACAGGGAAAAGATCACTCTTGCACTTCTCAAGTTCATTCCCCATTTTAAATATTGGTGGGATACTTACTCCGAGGAAAGGGACTTAGAGGAATCTTCAATGTTTGTGGTGGCCCCTACATGGGATTCCTTCTGGGATGCCATTAAAGAATATTATTATCCTGTTGGAAGCTACGAGAACCAATACACTAGATGGACCACCCTACGTCAAGAAAGGGACCAGACAGTACCAGATTTCACCAAAATTTTCCATACCTTTCACACCAAATTGGGTATCAAAGACTCTAAGCGTCATATAGTTCTCAAATACCACGGTTGTTTACATAGATACATTCAAATAGAAATGGATTTTCTGGACATCGCCTCATTAGGCACGACTTATAGATATGTTGTCAAGATTGAGCAGAAATTTAAGCAGAAAAGGTGAGAGATTGGAACTACAAACCCCTCACAATGGAAGAAGGGAAAAGGTGGCCCCAACCCACATAGAAAGGGACCAAGTTGAGATGGATTCCCTCAATAAAAATAGTCCAAGCCGCAAAACAAGAAGGGAAATGAAAAGATGAAGAAGGACACATGAAAGTGTTGTGAGTACCATAAAATCCCTTGGCAAAACACCAAAGAATGTCGCTCCAAGAAGTCACTCATAGAAAAAATGAAGGCTTCTGAGTTAGAGGTCGATTTTGAACTTGAATCAAATCCTGAAGGAGGGAAGCAGATTATCGATGTTGAACTCAGTGCCACTACCGCTACCACCAAAGTTTGGCCAAGTGAACCAAAAGAACCATAGGAAGAGGAACACCTATTTCACTTGCAGATGTGGGTAAATGGGGCTCTGCTTCACTTCATTGTCGATAGCGGTAGTTAGAAGAAACTAATTTCAACAGAGGTCGTCAAGAGACTAGACTTTCCAATGACATCGCACCCACAACCCTACACCATCGGATGGCTTTGCCAAGGAAGAGATCTTCATGTCAGCCAACAATGTCATCTGCCCTATGACATCAAGACTTTCAAAGATGAGGTACTTTGTGATATTTCTCCCCTTGAGTTTTGTGATGTTCTTTTAGTTCAACCATATTTGTGGAAGCGTCATGCTATGTATGAGTCTAGACCCCACAATGTTCTTATTACTTTGGGTAGACAATTGTATAGGATACCAGAGGTAGCACCGCCTACTGCTATTTCTTTAATCTCTACTAAAAAATGTAGTGAGTTAATTTCATAGAATGAGAAGTTCATATTATTTGTGATCTGTGCTCACAGTAAGAAGAAGGTCGCCACCACATATGTGGCCTCTACACAGAGCCTCTCTTTGCAGTAGAAAAAAGTGTATGGTATCATGGAAGAATACAGAGACATCTTATCCTCACCTACAGGGCTACCGACACACTGCCAAGTCAAGAATCCAATTGATCTAACCCCCAACGTACCCTTACCTAATGGACTAGTCTATCGATGTTTGCTGATGGAAAATGATGAAATAAGGCGTTAGATCCAAGAGATTCTTCAAAAGGGGAACATTAGACCCATCTCATCCCCTTATGGGAGCCCAATTGTACTGGTGCAGAAGAAGGAAGGGACTTGTTGAATCTGCATTGATTACAGAGCCTTAAACAAAATCACAGTCAGGAACCGATACCCCATTCCCAGGATTGATGAACTTTTGGACCAACTCAATGGGGCAAAGTTCTTCAACAATATTGACCTAAATCTTGGCTACCACCAGGTTCCCATTGAACCAACTGATGTATGGAAGACAACCTTCAAATCTAAAGAAAGTCTCTTTGAATGGATAGTCATTCCCTTTGGCTTAACAAATGCACTAGCCACTTTCATGAGGTTGATGGATGATGTATTGAGACCCTTCACAAACTCCTTTGTGGTGGTATATTCGGATGACATCCTCATCTTCAACAGAACATGGGAGGAGCACATGCGGCATATTCAAGAGGTGTTGATCACTCTGCGACAGCACAAGCTATATGCCAACCTCGAAAATTATTCTTTTGGCATGAACAAGGTCCAATACTTGGGATACATTGTTTATGAGAATGGGGTACATGTTGATCCAACTACGATCCAAGTCATCTGTGACTGTCCAGCCCCGACCACATTGACTGAGCTTTAGAGCTTCTTGGGACTAGATAACTTCTATCGACGATTCGTGTTGGGATTCTCCTATATTGCATGAGCTCTCAGACAGGTGAACAAGGGTGGTGGCAGGGCCAAGTTCATGTGGGGGAAGGAACAACAATGTACATTCAATGATATGAAGCATCGCTTTTGCTCAACTCCAGTACTCTCCTTGCCCGATCTGGAGCAACCATTTGAGATTGAGATTGATGCATATGACTATGTTGTGGGCTCAATCCTCACTCAACATATTCATCTGGTGGCATACCCTAGTGAGACACTCTCAGATATTGTCTGGAAATACCCCACCTATGACAAGGAAATTTATTTTATTGTACAAGATTGTCATCAATGGAAAAATTACATTCTGGGAAAGGAGACGATCATACACACTGATCAAAAGCATCTGTAGTTCATATAGACAAAGGGGAAATTGCAGAATGGTTGCCATCAGAAGTGGTCCACCTACTTGCAACAATTCCATCTCAACATCAAGTATAAGACATGTATCTCAAATCGTGTCGCTAACTGCCTCAATCGACCTCCTGTGGATGCACTCACCACTGTGCTCCATTCCTGTGGACATGAAGCATCTGATTGGCCCCAAATTTATTAGCAAGATCCAAACTTCTTCACCACCTATCATCTCTTAGGTAAAGGCGCGACTATCACTGATTTTCACATTCAGGATGAATTGTTATGCCACATGGGCGATCTCTTTTTTCCTACAAGCGAGTGTGCAAAGATGATTTGGGAAGCCAAATACAGTCCGATGGCGGGACATTTTGGTGTGGAGAAAATTGTGGCCATTCTTTAGAAACATTTTTAATGTCCAAAACTCTAATAGGACATCAGTAATTATATCAAATCTTTCACTTCTTGTTCCATTTCCAAGACAACCATCAAGAAGAAAGGCTTATGCAACACTCTTCCTACTCCTGAGAAGCATTGGGAATCCATCTCAATGGATTACATGTCTGGCCTTTCATCCACCAAGCAAGGAAATGACTGTGTATTTGTGGTCGTTGATTAGTTTTTGAATATGGTAATCCTCACAGTGTGCAAGAGGAATATCACAGCAGCAGGTACTACCAAGATCTTCTTCGAATGAGTGTGGGTCCACTTTGGGATACCATAGACCATCATCTCCGACCAGGACAACAAGTTCCTCAACACATTTTGGTCAAGTCTCTGGTCACTGTTGGACACCAAGCTCACAAAATCCACTTCTTTCCACCCCCAAACAGATGGAAAAACATAGGTCATCAATCAAGTGATTGTGCACATCCTGCACATGTACAACTCTAAGAATCCACGTACATGGGACGAGAGTCTCCACTATGTTCAACACAATTACAAAATGGATCTCCATAGCTCCACTGACCATAGCTCATTTCAGGTGGGGCTGGGATTCTAACCCTTGGGACCCATTGATGTTGTACTTCCTCTTTCCACCACACAGACAAACTCTTCCCATGATGAGTTTGMGATCGAAAAATCCACCAGATTCATTGAGGAGATTCARCACATCCACCAACAGGTCCAAGATATTTTGCARAAATCCAATGCTAAGTACAAGCAATTCCATGATCAACACAGGGTACCACACTAGTTTCAGGTTGGCGACAAAGTCTGGTTACATTTTCAGAAGGAGCATCTGACAGGGCCCCATCRGAAGCTCTTCCCACTTCGTTATGGGCCTTACACTATCATCAAGGTCTTGGGTAGAAATACTTTTGAGCTCAACACTCCACCCTTCCTTGGCCTTCACCTAGTGTTCAATGTGGACCTCCTTCGACCATATTTTCCACCATTATTAGACACCTCAGAGATCGTAGAACAACTAACACCCACAAAGATCAACCCTGACTACATCCATTGATCAGATAGTGGACACACATGTCAACCACACTCACTAGTAGAGGATCCAACTTTATTAGGTTGTAAAGGTAGGGAAACTTCTACACCAAGGCAAGTGGCTCACCCAGGGCCAAATCCAACAAAATTTTCCTTACCTGATGGGGGAACTCAATGCAATGGATACCATTGCTTCCTAAGGGGGGAGGATTGATCTAGTTGGATATTGGTGGCCACCCACCTATTCTAACAGGCTCCTCTTGTTCATCAACACGTTCTTTTGTACTTCTTTGTAATTGTGAGTTCTACACTTTTGGGGTTGTCTAAATCACTACACATATTCTAGATGGATATTGGTGGTCTATCACATAATCCAAATGGCTTATTTTTTATGTTTTCATATCAACACATCTTGTTGTACTTCCAAGGCCATTTTGGAGGCCTAAATAGTGCTTTTTTGGCTTGCCACAGTCAAACTATAGACAAAGTCTGATTTTTTATGGAAGAATGTGTATTTCTCTAAAATACCTTTCCAACGGGCTATCGCGCACCTAAAACAGAGGTCATATGCAAAAGTTACGACCCCAGGAAGTTGAGGTACCAACTTACCCATAGGGGCCCACATGACTTTTGGCATTTCACCACCTCGGGTTAGGTATTTTTATGTATAGGGTTTTGGAATTCATGAGTAATATCAAAAATGCCTCTAGAGCCTCATTGTAATTCATTCTACTCAGACGGATGCACGTAGCAGCCACATCTCTTCTCAGAGATAGCTACCACCATTCGATAAAGTGTTTCGATTTTGCAGTTTTACAGTTTCAACCTATTTTATTATTCAATAGAAGATATTTTTCAATTCATATCTGTGTTATTCTTCATATCTCTAAGTTTATTGTATGCAGTCTTTTAATGAGTTCGTTTTGCTCCTAAATCCGGATCAGATTGGTTGTAGCATGAAACTCATGCACTCTTATGCTGAGTGCATCAACCACCTTGTTCTCTTTCCTTTTGATATTATTTATATCGAAATCATACTCATTGCAAAATTATAACCACCTGCTTTGTCTGGAATTTAGAGTTGGTTACCTGAACAAATATTTCATACCATGATGGTATTTCCTCAACTCAAACTTTTTCCCCATGAGGTAGTTCCTCCACATCATCAAGGAATGCACTATGGCTTCCAACTCCAAATCATGAGTGGCATAGTTCCTTTCATGCTCCTTCAACTTCCTAGATTCAACATACAACATATCTGTTTTGACTTAGGACTCCACCAAGTCCTTCTTTACATGCATCAATGAATACAAGGAAGTCTTCATTTGGATCATAAATCCTTAGTATTGGAGCACTAGTTAATAAATTCTTCAAGTGTTGGAAACTATTTTAACACTCCAATGTCCACTAAAAATTCATTCCCTTCTTTTGCAAGGAAGTGATCGGGTGTGCAATTTTTGATAATCCTTCCATAAATATTTGGTAGAATCCCGCAAGGCCCATGAATGATTTGACCTCTGTCACATTATTTGGTGTTGACCATCCTCTAATTGCCTCAATATTTTCAGGATCCACTGCTATCCCTTCCTCTGATATGATATGCCCCAGATAATGGATTTGCTTATGATACAATGAGCACTTGATCAATTTGGCATACAATTGATTCTCCCTTAATACATGTAGTACCATCCTCAAATGTTTTTCATACTCTTCCTGTGACTTATAATATATAAGAATGTCATCCAAAAATACAATGACAATCTTATCTAAGTATTCTCTGAAAATACCATTCATTAAACACATGAATACAGTTGGTGCATTTGATAACCCAAATGGAAAAACTGTGAATTCATAAATACCATACCTTGTTCTGAAAGAATTCTTGCGGATGTCTTTTTCTTTAATTCTTACTTGATGATAACCTGACCTGAGATCAATCTTGTAGATTTTTTTTTCATTCTTCAACTGATCAAAGAGGTCATCGATCCTTGGAAAAGGATACTTATTCTTTATAGTTACCTTGTTCAACTTGCTGAAGTCCATGCAAAGTCTCAAACTTCCATCCTTCTTCTTCACAAATAATACTGGAGTAGCCCAAGGTTACACACTTGGGTGTATATACCCCTTCTTAAGAATCTGTTCAAGTTGAATTTGCAACTCCTTCAATTCTGGTGCACTCATTCTATAAGGGGTCCTAGATACCAGAGTTGCTCCAAGCATCATATTGATGGAGAAATCGATATCTCTTTTAGGGGGTAATCCTGGTATTTCTTTAAATACATCCTCAAAATATTTTAGGACTGCATAATCTTCAATATTTGACACTTTGTATTTAGGTGTCTCTTCCATATGAGATGAAAATATTTGACACCCTTTCCTATAACTTTTCTTCAACTGCAATGTCGATATTTCTCTGACATTCATTTCCCTGGGAATTCCCTGTATTGTCCTTAGGCTCCCTTCCTCATCCCACCAAGTAAATTCTTTATTATAACATTCTAGGATAGCATGGTGTTGGTCCAACAAATCCATACCAATTTGATAGTCATAGGAACCTAAAGGAAAGATATTCAAATCTTCCCTGGTGCTCAGTCCATTCATGTCCACTAGACATCACTTAAACATCTCATTACCTTTTCTTTTGGCTCTGGTAGCCAGCTACACCAACCAATATTTTCCATGATTGATTCTTGGAAAATGTAGTCTTTCACCATCTTAGGATCTATATAACTATGAATAGCTCCTGAATCAATTAAAATATCAATGGTATGGCTTTTGATCATACTTTCCACTTCAATCATATGTGACATAAAATCTACTTGCTTGTTGTCCAGGGATGCATAGATCCTAAGTACACTTCTACCCATGTCCTCAACTTTTTCAACTTGTTGTACATTGTAAACATTCCTCACCTTTTCACCTCTGCAGGGACAATATTTATACTTATCCCACTAGGCTATGCCACATAGAAACACTTGTGGAACTTGTTAGCACTCTGTAATTTCTATAGGTTGTAGAAGAAAATACAGAGGTAACTACCAAACCACTTTGGAAGCTGGGATCTAGTCCTGCCAACTTCAGTGAGGGATCTCTCTATAGGATTTAGATTTGTTTAATTTTAGAGTGTTAGGCTAGTTGTGACGGTTCAATGTTTGTTTGCTTGTTTGAAATATCTGGTTGAATGAATGCATAATTTTCCATTGGGCCATGGGGTATGTATTTAAATATAAGGATATGTTTCATCTTTTATAAAGTTTTCTCCACATGGCAGGGTAGTAAATTTTTTTGGATCTAATTAAATTAAATGAAGTGAATAAGAGGAAAAGAGGGGAAAATCCACTAAGTAGAAGAGAAGTTAAGAATTATTTTACTTAATTTCAGATGGAAAACATGAAGATCATTGAAAAACCAAAGACAGAGTATAATGAAATAAATTATGTTCTTTAAAAATTTTTGAATGATTAGAATTAGAAACACATGCAATGATTACAGAGAATGGAAAAACATTTGACAAAGAGAGAAAGCACATCACCAACAGTCTGACACGAGAATCCTATGAATAAGCCCATTTTATTACTGGTCGATCCTTTGAAAATTTACACAATAGATTTTGGATGCAAAAATCAACCTATAATACTACAAAGAGAGAAGTATTTATACAACTGTTTACAACAGATCCTATCATAAATGATCAGGATATTTTGGAGGAATATCTAACAAACTAAATATCTAAATACAAAAATGTGGGAATTTTGTAGATTGACTCGGATCTCTGGTGCTAATTTGGTGGAATAGTTTGATCACTCATATCTTTGAATTTGGCTAGATGTTGCTCCTTGCTGACTAGATCACAAAAACTATCTTTACTCAAGTAATTTGCATAGCTCTTCCCACTTCTTTTTACTTGGGATGGAAATCTTGACTATTCTTTTGTATATTTCATCCATCTTTGTGTATTTGGAAAAGTAGGCTTTGTGATGAATATATGCTTTATCTTATGCTGAATGCTTAATTCAAACTGTAGTGTCTCCAGGAAAGCTTTACCAATGATGCTTCGTCATATCCCTACAAACGTTGAATTTTCTTTTTCCACTGTGTTCAATTTTTGTTTGTAATCAGGCACAGTGACCAATTTGTCATTCAGTACTAACAATATAGGAAGCCATTTCTTGTGTAGCACCTCAAAATTACTGAAGAACCTTTGCACACCTATGTCCATCACTTGATATTTTTCTTCTAGCTGCAACATTAGGCCTTTCTTGGTCATTACCTTCTTGATCTCAAGGATGGTTTCAATTATGTCCTCAATCTCCAACTCTTCTAACTCCTGTTGTTTTTTGGAGTTTAGAAATCTAATAAGATCCGTGGCCTCTGTGGGTCTTTCTCCCAATTCTTCCTTGATGATTTCAATTTCTCCCCTGGCTTTATGCACTAATTCAAACTGCTAAAACATTATCTGTATGGAGGGCCAGATTTCTGACATGGATTTGTTGATATCTATCCATATGTTTTCCTTAGCTTGGGCTAAGGTATTTTCCATGGAAGTCTCTTTCCCTAATTGTTGTAATTTTTGACTGAGCCTTTGAGAACTATGCATCTCTGCCTAATGGCTGACATGGAACATCAATTTCAATTCCTGTAATTTTTTTACCTCTTCCTATAATTTTCTGATTTTTCCCCCTTGTATGGACATATCCTCCATAGAGTTTACAATTTTATTAGAGGCATATGGGATTTGTACTGGGATTGTTGATGTGATTGTTGCTCGAATTGTTGCAGTGATTGATGCAGGGATTGTTTTTTATGTAGACCCTTATGTTGTTATGATCCTTTCCAAAGGAATTGCATCCAGTGGGATCATAGCCAGCTATACTTTTTTCTCTTTTTCTTTTATCAGTTTATCCATTTCTGCTTCCATTTCCTTTATTTGTGCATTTTGTTCCATGATTAACTTTAGCATCTCTTCTTTGTGGCTTTCAGTCTCAACCACTTCTTTGGTTTGTGAATATTTTGTTGTTGGAGGCTTTAGCCTCTTTCTAAGTGATGCTATATCATCATTTGTTTTCTTTATCAACTCCTCTGCTTCTTTGACATTTGTTAGATCATACCAAATCTTAAGAACCAAATCTTCTAGTGATTTTATTTTGTTATATTTGGCCAAAGGAGATATCTTCTCAAGATTTAATTGGGATTGGATATTATTTAGGGAGACTTGCAATTTAGAAGCAATCATTGAGGTATTTTTCAAAGTTGAAAATATGATTTCTCCTGTCTGTCTATGCATATCCATCTGGTCCACTAGATGGACATATTTTACATCAAATTCAAAAGAAGTCTTTTTGTAATTTGCAGTTGTTCTTGGATGGGGAACTTGTGCTTGTAAGAATTCAATTTGCATTCTTCCTCTTTCTGTGTCAAAAGATGACAACAGTCTGTGTTGAGCAGTAGAGGTCTGCTTCCAGAATTGAGTGTAGGTGCTACTGTTGAGGAGCTCATTCCTTTGATTGATCTGTTTATATTTGTCAAAAAGGTTTGACTCTTTGAGATGTTGGTGATGATGGAGAACCTGTAAATAGAATTTAGGAATGGGTTGAAGAGTGTTGTCCCTCCAAGACTATGGTGTACTGCATTTCTCCCTCCTTGAGAAGATTTGTTATATGATTGATTTTATCCCTCTTTATGTATACCTGCAAATCCTCAGTTGTTACCTATGTGAATGAAGGATTAAATTCCTTCCTTGATATCTTCTCTACTTGCTTTTGGGGTGTATTAGTCTGTGAAGTGTTTACAGAGATAGGATGCTCCTCTGGTTCTTGCAATGTGTTCTCCTTCCACTCTGTCTGGTTCATGTATCTTTCCACCTCTGGCATGTGTGTGTGTAGATAAGGAGTTCTCTTTTGTTTGGTTCTGAGTTAAGAAATGACAAAAAATGGGTCATATGCCCAAGTGAAACTCAGAGGAAACCTCATTTGTTTCAAGAGGCTATCTGCTTCTTCTCATGTTGATCTATTGTTGAAAATGAAAGGGATAATATGAGTCTTGATTTTGAGTTGGGATTTCTTCTTTGCTGCAACAAAATGAACCTCATCGGAATTTACCATTTTCCTTATGTACTCTAGTGCAAAAATCCTCACTGGGAGGTATTTGGGCAATCTGTAAGGAGATAGCTCACACCCATATACCCTTATCTCTATATAGTTTTGGTATAAATACCAATCCCATGTCTTAGCTTGACCAGATAGGTGCAATAACTTATGAATTTATTCACTGATCCTTGGCTCTATGCTGTTGTTTAACATACAAACAAATGGATGAATGACTTGATCTGTGAAATACTTAAACTTGTACTATGTTGAGTTTTTTCTCACCAATGAGGTCCATGATATAACTGAATATGGGCTCCCTTCCCCGTTTGGCTTTTGAATTGCACAAGCAAATCTGTCTGATTGATAAAATAGAAACATGTAGACCAAAATTGAAGAGTATCTAAACATCCCTTCAGTTGGAAACTTGAAGAATTTATCATGAATACTATCAGCCATAAATTGACTGATGTTGAACTTAACGGAAACTCTTTCTTTCGTAGAAAATATGGATAAAAAACCTTAAATAGGCTTATCCACCCATTCATCTGAGTAATAACCTAATAGGTAAGAAAGCATGGATATGATCTGGTTGGATTTGAGAGTGAAAACGGAAGATGAGTAAGGTGGATTCTTCTTGGTAAATTGGGCATCTTCATGGAGGAAGATCTCAAAGATCTGGTCTCTTTGGGGGAAATTCAGTTTCTGGTATAGGTCCATAGGAATGATTGCAGGCATAGGAGGTCGACTGAGGCAGGACCAACAACAATAGGAGGACCAAGAACTGCGGGAGGACCCCTAGATAGAGATTTTTATAAAGTCCTACGACGAGTGGAAAGGAACCTCACTTCTCTCACTCGTGCAGTTCCTATGGATGAGAACGCGGATCTGCCCCCAACTATGCAGCCACATGTGGTAGGGGTGCCTCGAACCTAGGTCTAGTTATTCCAGCATCTTACAAACGTCATTGTTCACTATATTAGGGACAATAAGCCTATACCTTAGATAGAGTCGGACCATTTACGTGCCGAGGGAACTTTTTGTACTATGTATTATGAGGGCTTAATCCCAACGATGTATACCTATGACTTTTTTAGGATTTCATGCCCACTTTTTTACTCATGACACTATTTTGGAAATATATATATATATATATATCTTTTTGTTTTATGGATTACATTTTGACAAATATATTTACATGTGTATGTGTGTGCTTTTCTTTTACATGTGAGAAAAATGCCAATCTAAAAATTGATTAGCTAGAGTATCAGTTAAATGATTAAATCTCCTAGGAACATGAATATACATAATATAATCAAAATATCATTCTAAGAGACATACCCTAATGAATCTTCAGTGAAGAGTGGGATCGCAAACATGGTAAACTGGGACACAACCAATTGAGCATCCATGTAAACCCGAAGCTGATAAATTCCATGTGACAAGGCATCACATAACAATTCTATCACTGTGTTTTATTCAAAAACATTATTGGTCATGTTGCCTAGACAAATACCTATGGAAGATATCAATTGGCCTCTAGGTGTGAAAATCACCCAAGCTTCAGAAGCAAGCCTCCAAGTGTGTTGACTAGCACCGTTCATGAACCCAAAGTAAACTTTTGATTCACTTGACATCTGCCATAAGTAACTACACATCCACAAGACACAAGTAACTACACATCCAAAAGACAAAAAAAACAAAAATGTATAAAAGATAATACATATATACAAAAATCCACCCGAGTGATCGACCTAAGAGTAGTACTTCTTAAGGTAGAGCCTATTTCTAGTATCTGCTAAAGAATTTCTCTCAAAATCAATTAGACGGTAAGATACCTTCTCTAAGACTTCTTTCACAATGAAAGGTCCTAAGTACATGGGTTTGAACTTGTCTTCCCCCAGGGGATCCTTGTCTTGATCAAAGACTAGTACAAGATCACCTTCAGAGAAAATTTGAGGGCGAACAGACCGATCGTACTGACACTTGAATCATTTCTTATGAGCCTTGTTTTCCAAGGCTGCATCATGATGTTTCTCATCAAGCTGCTAGAGATATAGAAGGCATTACTCAAGCAGTGAAGTGTTAGACAATAGCTCCACTTCCAACTTTAAAGAAGAGATATGACACTCAATGGGTAAGATTGCTTCTAGCCTGTATACAAGTTGAAAAGGTGAAAAAGAAATGGAAGTATTCATAGACATTCGATAATCCCACAACACTGAATACAACATCAAATGCCAATTTGACTTGGTCGAATGATCGTCCGCTAAAGAATAGTCTTGAGAGACTTATTCACAGCTTCAACCTAATGGTTCACTTGCAAGTAATAGCATGATGAATGTTGTTTTTTCAACCCAAGATTTGATGTTAACTCAATCAACATTTTATTCTAGAAATGACTACCATGGTTAGTGAAAATCACCTTTGGGATACTGAATCTCGTGACTATCTGATTGAAAATGAAAAGGGAAACGGTTTCTCCATCATTGCTAAATGTCACCATAGCTTCGACCCACTTTGTAAAGTAGTATACTGTTACGATGATGTAACAGTCCCCCCTAGAAGAAGTTTGGTGACATGTAGTGAAATCAATGCCCCACTTGGTGAAGGGACTGACAACAATGAGTAGAAACATAGGAGAAGGATGTGCCTGTATCTTCTGATAGAACACCTGGCACAGGTGGAACTTCTTGACCACCTCAACACAATCCTTTATTAACTAGGACTAGAAGTATCCTACACGTAGAATCGTTTGGGTTGTTTCCAACCCAGAAAAATGAACAGCAGATGGTCCGGTGTGTCAATCATTCAAAACGATATATTCTTCTTCATGAGTGATACACCGTCAAAGAATGGAATCTACATCCTGATGATACAAAGTGTCATCGAGAATTAGATAGTTTTATGCTTGGTGTTGAATTCATCGATACTCATCGAGAGAATAAAAAGAGGGGCACTTCAAAGTCTAAAGATATACAAGAATATCTCCATACCAACAGTCAAAAGACGCAACTAGAAAAATTTCTCCGTTAATAGGTGACTCTTCGAGTGTAATATCACCAGACTCGACTGGTAGTTCTGAAATTAGTTCGGAAAAGACCAATGACTTTTTAGATTTTGTAGAGACAAAATCTGAGTCAAACTCCTGTAGGATGACTATCCATATACTGATCTACCCACGAATGACCCATTGTGTCAACACATATTGGAAAAGGTTGATGACGACAATGATGGTGGTCTTTCAGAGCAATATATAGTGACAAAACTATTGGACATCGTGAACAACTTCCAAAACAAGTCTCTCAACATGAGAGTAGTTGATTTTCAGTCCAACCAGGGCTAGAATAAGATAATAGATAATGTGATCTTCGAGAAATTCATCCTCTTGTACCAATACCATGCCGATGGTCGACTCTGAAACAACCAACTACAACAAGAAATCTATGTTATAATCAGGAGGATGAAGCAGAAGAAAAGAAGTCAGGGAATGTTTCAATGCTTCAAACGAGTGCTAAGAAACTTCATCCCAGCAGAATGGGACCCTTTTTTTCAAAAGACGCATGAACCCTTTAGTGATCTTGACATATTTAGCGACAAAACACCGAAGAAAATTTTCTTTCCCCTATAAGCTATGAAGCTGGGGTACTGTACATGGGAGTGGAAATTGAACTATCACCTCAACTTTGATAGGATTGACCATGATCTATGTTGTCAAAATGATGAAACCTAATAAACGACCCAACATCACACAAAAAATACACTTGTTAGGATTCAAGAGAATCTGATAGTAGTGACATCGCTCAAATATTAGTCGTAGATGGGCGGGATGATCATATCTCTTGAGAGAACGTTGTTCAGCCTCTAAATTGACATCCCCACTACCCTATTATACTCCGCATCTATACCTTTTTGGCTTACCTAAGCTTGGATAAATGACAAAGAACATTACCATTAGCCATTGATGAGGTCATAAGGTAAAGTATAATTGAATTCGTGCATTTTGTGCTTTATTGAGCTAGGATACTAAATGTTTCATGTACTAATGTTTTAAATTGCCATGTATAACCTTTGACCTCTAGAGGAGTCCAGCATTTCTGTATCAGCTCAGCCATCCAGTACTTATGCGCCAGATTTCCACTGTCCAAATCCGGTACCAAGTGCACCTTCCATTCAGATCTGGTACATAACCATCCACTATCGCGATCTGGTACCAACGGCCACAGAATGTTCTAGTCCAGTACCAACCACTTGCATACTATTTGGATCAGGTACCATTTACCGAATCTCACCTATCACGATCCGGTACCAATACAGGAAGCAAAATATACCAAGTTTAGCTCCAGATCATGCCCAAGATAATTGTTGGATGTTTGTTGAATCATCAAAGCTCTAGCAAGGTTATGTTAAGCTAGTTTGTGTATTGCTTCATCCTCATACACTTCATGTCATGAGGATGAAGCTTAAAATATGTAACCAAATATATAAATTTGACAATTGACTGATCTGCTAAATATTTCACCTCCTTGTGTTTCACGACTAAGACTGTTTAAATAGTCATGGCAATGATGGTGGAGGTAATAGAGAGTTAGCATAACACGATATGTGAAGCAGTGTTACATATTGAAGAACATATTTTGAGTTGAATTTTAATAGAAGGATGTCATTTATTTCCAGGTCTTGATCATTTATAAATGAATGTGAGTTGAGTTGTTAGCATAGTTCAATTCTATGTTTTGAAATTTGAGTAAGAGGAATGTGTGGATTGAAAGAAAGCTTATTGTAGACTCTAGTCACTAACCTGTTGAAGCGGCAAGGGCCCACCACCCAACAAAGGTCAGCATCCTTATAGATTAGTGTTAGCAGTTGATTTCAATAGTATAAATGTTAGACTAGCTAAATCTTTGATCTTTTCAGATGATAGTAGTATAGTTCAGTTTAGGTTTCAATTGCTTAGAGATCTTTTTTTTTTTTTCATATGCTTTCTTTCTGTTTTTATGAATTTGATTTCGTTTCATGGACATAAATGTTGGTAGCAATACTCAGACATATATGAAGGAGAACT
>JZKD02S0745420.1:1117677-1129846 GCA_000966675.3 Picea glauca
CATCTTAGTGCATTTCCTTTCAATGTTGCTGGAAATAGTTTTAATTTTTGAGCATTGGAAATGTAATCATAACTTTTGCATAATATATCAAACTCAAAAAGGAACTCATCAGGATATTCTGAAGACAGACCATGAAAGTTAGGTAGTGTTGAGAGTGGAATTTTATTCATAGGGGCTACCCCTCTAGGAAGATCACCAATAGGAAATACTAATGTTTAAAAAGAGTTTTCATCATTTACCTCTCCTTCAGGACCTGCCTGTTCTTATTGATGCAATTCTTCATTGTACTCATCTATGTTTTCTTCTGTCTGCTCCCCTGCTGTGCTTGCTCTATCCTCAATGTTTCCTGCTGGTTTCTCGACTGTATCAAGACTCCAAACTTCTTTCCTCATTTCAAAGTTGGCTTGAAATGAAGGCTGGGATTTTTGTTTCCGAAGGTTTAGTCGTTGAGCAGCAGATTCAGACTTTGATATAATCTCGTCAATATAAGTCTTTCTTCCTCCTCTTCCTCTGCCCTTGCCACCTGTAGGGTCAGTGTCTTTGGGGTCTCCGCATCCTCTCATGCAATCTTTGTATCTGAAAAATCATAAGTGCTTTTGAAATCTACAATTACCTTCCCCGACAACGGCGCCAAAATGTTGGTCACTATAATTGCTTATTTAATTAAACAATCAAGTGCTACATAAATTGTCAACCCAGGGAAGTCTGTTATTTCAAAGGTAATCATGCACTATATATGCTCAATCTCAAAAGAAACCTAGAGTTGTAGTAAAAACATATCAATCACACATTGCCTTGAACAAACTGAAGTTATAACTTTAATTACAGGGAATCAACCTACCTATTGCAGAGCTTAAAGAAATGATTAATTGAAGAATCCTGGATTACATTAAAATAACAACAAGATGCTGCAACAGGAAAGACCAACTATTCTGTAACCAAAGAAAAGGACCCTAATTCCCAAGTAGGAATCTTCAGCACCTGTTTTCGATCATCACACTTCATGAGCTCATTGCTTGACTGAAACAATTGACACACATTGAAGACTAACTAACTCTTAACAGAGAACAGGACCCTAATTCCTAAGGAGGAATCTTCGGCACCTATTTCTAATTAGCACACTTCCATGAACTCATTAAAATAATTGACATGTACTGAAGGCTAACTATCTGTAACAGAGAACATGACCCTAATTCCCAAGCAGGAACCTTCAACACCTGTCTCTGATTATCAAGCTTTCATAAATCCACCAAGCAAGGTTGCTAACTAGAATGATTAATAGTTACTCAAACATGAATCATATGAAAACAACGTAACATCAAGACAGAGTTCAGTAAAGTAGTGTTTAAGCAAAACCGAGTTTAGTAAAGTAGTGTTTCAGCAAAATAGAATTTAATCAAAGCATAAACAGAAATAATACTAACACACTATAAAGCTAATGGGTGAATATTGTGGAGAAGGTGGGCCCTCCCTTCTCACAAGATTCCCCTGAAACGAAAGGGACTAGAGGGAAATGCTCAGAACAGTCTTTTATTCATCTGTCAATGTATCATATTACAATCTGAAATGAAATATGTCCTTCTCTGTAAATCCTTCTTAGAAAAAACAGAAGATGAATTCCCTCTAATGGTGGTTTCCTCTTATTTAAAGAGGAGAATCCCTTCGATACAATTTGATCAACAAATTACAGGTGTATATCTGAGTCCTATTCTTAGTCGGATCAACTTTCTAAACTGGAATAGGATACCCTAGTCTCTCACAACAGAATGCTATTACAAATGCTGAGTGAGGTGTTCCTGTGGTGGCTGGAGTAATAGTTTCTTTATTTGTCTTATTGTTACTATTGTTGTATGTTGTTTTGGCATCACAAATCGTGGGTTGTTTTATCCACGTGATTTGCATTCTAACTGTTTCAACAACTTGGTCTCAGGCATCAGCCATGGTTAATGCTAGCTCAAGGTGCGACTGTTGTGGTCAATGTAACAATTGTGTTGTTGTTTCAACATCATAGACCATAGAGGGTGTAACAACTTCTTCTGGTGAGTTTTTGTTTCAACATCGTTGACCACAAACTGTGTAACAACTTCTTCTGTGTGAGTTTTAGCATCTTTGACCAGAGACTGTGTAACAGATTCTTCTGTGTGAGTTTCAACATCGTTGACCACAGACTGTGTAACAGCTTCTTCTATGTGAGTTTCAACATCGTTGACCACAGACTATGTAACAACTTCTTCTATGTGAGTTGTTGTTTAAGCCATGGGGTTGCATGCTTTAACTGTTTCAGCAACGGGCGTCAATGCTAATCTACAGTTCGAACTGTTTCAACACTTATACATTTCTGATCAGTGGTTAAGTACGAGAGTAATGTAAAATTATATGCAAAACAGATTAAACATATAGTAAAGAGAAGAGACGTTGTATACCTCTGGAAAGATAGGGTAAGATGATAATGTGAGTTTAAATGTGAGTGAAACAAGGTGTAAAGGTAGCAAAAAGTGTGAGTAAAAAGGTACATTGTGTGGTCCTAACATGGTGGTGGGTCCACATGGGAGATCATGTGATCCCCGTCCATATATGCACGTGCTTAATTGATAGAGTCAAGCGAAGTGCCTCGCTGCATCCATGGAACTCATGCATATGTGCATGAAGTTCAAATTTCTAGTTGTGTGGAGGAGGGTTGAACATGGGCAAGGCTATTTGAGTAACAATCATTCCCATGTGTGTGGTTGTTAGGATAACAACTGCAAAAATGTGCGCATATGTCGAAATTACATATGCGCACAAAAGTATGTGATACCTATGTGATGTTTTGGTGAAGAGTCATGTGGGAGTGCTCAACTGTAGGTATAATAGTTGCACCGATGTGCGCACTTGTTACAAGAACAATTGTGTAGTGGAAACAAAGGTTTTATGTTGCCTTGATTGGATTTTTTTCATGATGATGAGGTAACATAGTGTATGTTGTTGTGGATGCAGGTTACCAGTTAGAGAGAGAGGATGTCGGTACAGTGGAAGGAGATATATTGGGATTCTCTAAGTAGGGAGGTGGGGGAATATGCACAGATCTGATGACATTTTTCCTGGGCCGGTTTGTTGTGATAGTTTTATTGTGTATTATTCTGGACCCAGGATTTTCTACTAGAATTCATAGTGGGTATGTGGAAGCCAGATGGACATTGATTTTTGGTGCATGGGAGAGATATGTGTATTACTAAAGATATTGATATATATTTTATTACTGAGCTCTTATTTCGGGGAGCTAATCTTGCAAAGCAACTGAGACTGTCGGCTGGTGTGATGGTGGTGGGACTAGCTGGACGGTAATGATTGGGGGTCAGGGTGATGATTGGTGGCTCTATTAGCATCAAATCCATTAATTCTCTTGAGGTACAAGTGTTTTTTTATATGGTGGTCTAGATCTGTGGGTCACTGGGGACATAACGCATTTTTGGTGTGGATATGGTGATTGCAGAGCAGGCCATGAATGGATAGATATTTTCTTGTGCTCGGTTGATGTGTGCCTACATGGTGGCATAGATGGATTGGTGCATAGCGACCATAGATGGTGATTTTTTCTTTGTCTCAATGTTGTGTGCCTTTAAGTTTGAGAGGGTGGTATTCCTATGCCCTTGGAATATTTTGGATCCACTGCCAGTGTAGGATCCATGATTGATGAGGTGGGAAAATTTTTTTCCCCTTCAAGGGGGAGGTGTCATGGGGCACTAATTTACCCCTATGTTCAAGAGGGTATGGTGGAAAACCCCTTAGGTATTCTATGAATTCCCATATCATGGGATGGACTTCTGACACCATCCAGGCATGCACTTGTCTCCTAGGGAGGATTGGGACGACAAAGGTGAGTGTATGGTAATTTTGTATTTATGCCTTTTAGTTGAGTTTATATATGTATATATTGCTATTACTGATATATATTTGTTGTTTTGGTCATGCAGACATGGGACCTAGTGGCCATGAGGCAGATGTTGCTTGGGGGTTGGTATATGATCAAGTAGAGGAGTGTCAGGCCAGGAGGTAAATTCAGTTTGTTGCTCTGGTGGCAAGCCCGACACATGCAGCGAGGGCAGGAGCGACATAGGGTCATGGCAGAGCTAAGCATGGATAACATGGATAGGATATGGAGGAGTTGAGGAGGCACCTCAAGGTTGTTTTGGATGGAGTTCCTAAGGACTTGTGTCTTCGGATTCAAGAGGAGGTTATTCTGGAGTTGTGCATTGGTGGGGATCTGCCTTGGTGTCTACTGATTCGTCAGGACAAAATTGTGGGTGTAGATATGAAAGGGTAGATCTCTGCAGTGGATATTCAACTTGGGGGAGATCCACCATATAGTGATGATGTACCACAATTAGGGTCACCCTAGGTGGTAGGAGAAATGCATACAAGTTGGGCCTGATTTTGTATTATGTAGGAGTTGTTTGAACTCCCATTTTGTATAGATGTGAAGAGAGGCACTAGCCATGGATATGAGGTATATATGTACTTATTTTCATATCAAACACATGAGTGATCTATATATATGAGTAGACCTTTTGGGATATGTGTGTATGTCTTTGATATGATTTTTTGATTGATATGCTATGTGTTCTTGTTTTATTTGTTGATGGATGAATGAAACATGTATTTTAATGTGATAAATTCCAATCTAGTACTCGGTTAGCTATGTTATCTACCATCTCGTTGTGATTCCTATATATCTGAGTAAATTTGATTGACCCAAAATTCAGTCAGAAGTTTGACTTGTAGTAACTTGCGATAAAGAAATGGATCTCATTCACAATACATATTGCTAAGTTGATGGACGATGATTTGAGAATCTAATATAACACTAAGGTGATGAATATGTATGTGACTAATCTCGTAGAGGATACCAATTATAATATCATATTCATCTTGGTTATTGGTGACGGGGCCAAGACATATGCTGCTAGAGCAGAGCAACACATGGTCAGGGGTATAAATGGCCCAAGTTGTTGAAGTGAGATTTTTGGTCTAGTGGTTGGCTCCGTCTATGTACCCGATGTGATAAGTGAAGAGAGAATTCATCTGTTGACACAAGGACATTGGATTAGGATCGTATAATGAGAGAGTTATATAAAAAAAGACTAAAAAAAACTAAGAAATCAAGAAAACCTAAGCTAAAATGGTTGCGCTTAGGGGTATAATTTCTTCAAGTATAACCTGTTGACCGAGTCCTTGAGGGTAGTTACTTCAAGGTGGCCTAAGATGTAGGCTCCCTTAGTAATACAATGATTTATTACATAGGGTCCTCTCCATAGGGATTCAAATTTTTTGTGGTGGAGGGTATTGCGAGAGATATCATAGGCCAAAACAAGGTCACCTTCAGTAAATGATAGAAATTTAACTTGGAAGTTAAAGGTGGATTTGGTATGCTTTTTTTCTACTTCATTTTTCTGTAAGGATGCCCATCGATCTTCATCAAGTGATTCGAGGGAGAAAAATTATTCTCAAGCAGCGATGTGTCGGGAAAGAGATCAATTGTAGTGCATAGTGTTGGGATTTCACACTCAATGTGGAGTAAGGATTCGATGTCATGGACTAAGTGGAATGGCATGAAACTAGTGTCCTTTTTGATGGTTCTCCAATATGCCCATAAATATGAGAAAAATCATATGATGCGAATCAGTCATGTTTTTGTCAACCGTGCGTTGAAGCATAGTTTTGAGAACTTTGTTGACGGCCTCGACTTTCCCATTGGATTGTGTGTAATAGGGTGAGGAAAATTCATGGGTGAATCCCAATTTGGATGATAGATCAATGAAGACTTCATTTTCAAAGTCCTTACACTGGTTAGAGAATAGTTGTAGGGGGAACTCGAAGAGAGAGATGACATGGTTGAAGAAAAAATGTGTCATTGTTTCGTCTGTATTGCTGAACATGGGCATAGCTTCGACCCATTTGGTTAAGTATTCAATGAAAAATATAATTTACTTGTTTCCATTGTTGGACGAAGAGTTGCATTTCATGAAATAGATGCCCCAATTACAAAAGAGGCTACCCATATTGATTACATGGTGCAAGAGGGAAGGTGGTGCCTGAGCCTTATGTGCGTATAAATGAAATTTGTCGCATTACTTGATTGTGTTTATGTAGTCATGAAACAATGTGGGACAAAAATATCCCACACGAATGATCTTTTGTGTCGTGGACATGCCATATAAGTGACCATTGGATGTGACACTGTGACAATCATTCAGACCTCTCTCAGCCTCTTCTAGGGTGAGGCATCATCGAAGGAGTGTGTCAAAACCTCTACGATAGATAACATAATCTATGAGGAGGTATCATGAGGCTTGGCATCAGATATGATGACTGTCATCCTAAGACAGGTGGGGACCTAATTTTTGAGTTCGAAGAAAAGACCAAAATATCATTGTACCATGGGTCTTTTTGATGATATGAGAAATAAATGCTCATTAGGGAAATCCTCATTGATCGGGGGTCTATAGAGTCGGATGGAAAGTGTACGAGGATTTCTTTGAGTAAAAGGGATTTATTTCTCTTTGTGGTGCTAAATTCGAGGTCATATTCTTAGAGAATAATGATCCAACGATCGAATTTCCCATTGATCTAGTGACAACTCAAGAGGTAATGCAACGGGTTGGAATCTGTGACTACTTTGGTGGTACAAAGAAAGATATGGTGTCACATATTTTGAACTGTGAGAATGACTATGAGGGATATCTTATCGTCATGATTTTATTTGAGAGGTGGTCTAGAGAGGTTCTTTCTAATGTAGTATATAACATGTTCACATTGATCATTGTCAACCTGGATGAGGACTCTAGCGACAGAAACCTCTGAGATAGATAGGTACATTATGTAATCCCTATCATAGTTTCATGGACTAATTAAGTGGGATTTGCTGAGAGAATATTTGAGTGAGTCAAAGGTTTCTTGGGCATTGTGATCCAAATTAATCATAGGAAGCCATGGGCATGAATGACAAATTTAGGAATGAACTATCACAATAAATTGTCTTTTACTTGGAGGATATGCAACTAGCATAACTTCCACAGTGGGTGATCCGAGATATTGTCATCGTTACTTATAAATAATTGTATTAAATGCACATAAATTAAAGTGCACCATTAAAGAAGGGAAAATTTAAAAATGAAGAGACACAAGTTTTCTCACTCTAAGTTGCCTTGGGTTTTTAGCCTTTAGTTTTATCTTTTCCTAAGCCTTAGATTTTAATTTTTTTAATTTGACCCTTTTAAAAGTGTGTTTGTTAGACCCCCCTTGATAAATAAAGTATTGAGTCATGAATTGTGTTTTAATCCACATTCAAATTTGGACTTAGGACCATTTTGTTCATGATTTATCTTTGAACCCATCATGACTTGTCACTAGGATCATTTTGTTCATGATTTATCTTTGATCCCCTCATGACTTGTCACTAGGATTGATTCACTCCATGAATAGATTGATTTGATAGGCCATTTTCCTCAAGCATGCCCTCGTAGCCCTGCCTTGTTGTCCTTTTCTTACTTGTCCAATCATTTTTTGAAATGAAGCATTGCCAACTCATCAAGAGTTTTCGTAGCGCATTTCACATTCATCATATTCCACCATGATTTATGATTACAAATATGATGTCATCTCTTCCTTGTTTTCAACATCAGGAGCTGATTAAAATATGCTTTCAAGATCTCATATTTATGAGCTCTGATAACGGTTTGTGATTTTTGAAAAACTCAAGATTTTTGCGCTGCGTAAACTCCCATTTATGACCAGTCAGCAGTAGCACCATGATATCTGATGCTGAGGTAGATTCGGAGGTCGAGATGCTTGTGACTTATTCCTGAAAACTTTATGATCCTTCAAACCGATTTTGTTCCACAGGTATTCCATGTTTTCCTCCTCTACACATAAATTTCAAGGAGAGATAGCGCTCAGAATTTTGGTTATCGAGCCTGCATAACTCAAGGAGATCTTTCCTCATGACATCCTATCATTTTCTCACCTCTTTTCAAACCTATAAATATAATTACTTTCATATCTAAGTTTGATACATCTGCCCACCATTTCTACTAAGCTCACAACATCCAACAAGTCTTATCCTCTGCATGCGCGATGTGCTACCTAGAGGCGCTACTCAACAACACTGTTTTTTCCCCTGCCTCATCTGACACTTAAATCAGATTGTTTCTAACCAGTTTCAGAGGACAATTACAGGGTATCCTCTCATTTTCTAAGTTTTCATACTTGCACACATCCAAGGGTAGGATTTCCACAGCTAGTTTAGCTAGTTAGCAACTAGTCTGGTTTAAGGAAAGTTCTGGTAAAAGTGTGGCCTTGTCCATTTGAGCCTTGAATTTAGGTCCTCTTGGTTATCGCCACTCCATATCCATAAGAAGCTCACATCCTAAACTATGGAGACTCCTCCTACGAAGAAGTCACAAAAGGGGGGTAAGGTAGTTAGATATAAACTTGTGGATATGCATCATTTTGAGACACAACCCATGGCCAGAGAATTTTTTTGAAGGGTGGGATGCCTCTCTTTCTGCTAAAATATGCAAAGAGGTCATCTTGAGGTGACAAGGTAATTTTCCTTACATTTTGATGGTCGGAACACCAAGGTAGGGGACCCATAATTTGAGGTGTTTGAGAATTTTATTTCATCTGCTACAAGGATACCTATCACAGGTCAGAAATGGTTTAAATACATGGCCTTAGATGCAGTACATGAAAAATATTTCCTGAACCCTGAACATCAAGCTAATAATCTGTCTAAAGTTGTGCCAATGAATCATCTAATTGAACAATTTGACAGGATATTGAGGATCATTCAAAGGTACTTTACATGTGAAGGGAGGTTCATTATGCTATACCAATACCGTATAAGGCTTCTGTTGCATTTTACTGGAAAAAATGAAATGAACATTCCCTACTATTTGCTAAGGAGCATAGGCAAGATGTCAGACAGGGTTCAATCTAATTTTAAGGTTGTGGATACTAGCATATTTCACTCTGGATTGATTAGAATGCTAGTTTCTAAAGAACTCGGTAAGAAAGATATCTCATGGGAACATTTTGTTATTTCTTCTCACTTCGAGTTTGATATAGAATCTACTCCTCAGTTGTAGATAGCAAGATCTTTACCATCCACCAATGTTGCTAAAGAAGGTACTATAAATAAGAGAAAGGACATCGTTCATGTTCAATATCAAGAGGTCATCAAGGAGGTTGCAGGAGTTGAGGAGGAATCTTGTCATTCTCCATAGAGATATCCTTCACCCCCTCCTACACCAGAGTTATAAGAATCCCCTTCTTATACTAAACCTACATCAAAGAAAGGGAAGAAGCTACACTTCTCCTCATCTCCTTCAACAACCAACATCAAGGTCAGAAATCCATTCAAAAGAGAATCATCTTCTAAAGAGGTTGTTGAAGAACAACCCCTACCTAAAGTATCTATTACAGAAAAAGAAAGATAAGGGCCAAGGCATTGGAAATCCTATGGAGAAGAAAGAATAAATCCATGTACAAAAGAAGAAAGATAAGGGCCAAGGCATTGGAAATCCTGTGCAGAGGAAAGAAGAAATCCCTGTAAAGATGAAGAAAGATAAGGGCCAAGGAATTGGAAATCCTTTGGAGAGGAAAGAAGAAATCCATGTACAGAAGAAGAAAGATAAAGGCAAAGGCATCAACAAGCTTGATGACATAAACAAGGTAATTCCTATACAACAGGAAGAGAAAACCATGAAAAATCTTGTTGAGATTGTTCACATCACTACTCCACCTGGCAGCCAGACATTCAAAATATTGATTAGGAAACTTAGGGATGCTAGGAAGGAGGTGGCTCATTTGAAAGAAGAATACATGTCTGACAGGGTTAAGATGAAAGAACTCATGGATGGCTACAATCACACTCTTGACCTAGCAAGGTTTGTAGCAAGAAAGGCCCAAACTCTCCATAGGCAGCTCAAAAACCTTTATAGGAAGAACAAAGACTTTCAGTCTTAGAATAGAAAGCTCAAAGAAGAGTTGCAACATTCTCAAGATGAAGTGGATCAAAGGAACTTGCAGGTATTGGTTGAAGTTTATATTGGAAGGGAGAAACCAACAACCAAGGAGAGCATAGCTCCATTGAAGAAGCGTGTCACTGCTAAAAGGAAGAAGCTTGTTACGCCAAAGGAAGGTTGTCCTTCTCCAAGAAAGAGTGTCAGGTTAATTGTCAGGTTAATCAAGTAGTTTGTGAAAGGTGAGATCCATTTTTGAAGATGGTCCCATTTTGCAAGGATAAACTATTTATGAAACACTACCTCCACCACCTATACAGGCTTCTAATACTTATTGTTCATAGTTTTGGGTTTTCAAAAAGAATTAATCCCTTCAAAAGTAATAGTGAAAACATTTTGTAGCACTATGGTGCTATGGAATAGTCTATTTTTGATATTCCACCAGTTTTCTACCCACATTGTTGCCAAATATCCTAAGACTAATGACGTTGGCACTATCCGAGGTTGCTACCCATTATTCATATGTTCAAGTGAAGGTGTTGCATTTTATAACAACACTACCTAAAGTTTGACATAATACACAAAAAGGCGCTACCAAATTTCTGGCAGAGATGGAATCCTACACAGAGACACACCAAAATGGCGCTACCAAAATTCGCTACCAAACGTTTCACAAAAACTGAAGTTTGCACAAAGGATATGAAGGCTTGGTGCTACCTTTTCTACTTGTCTAGTTTTGAGGTTTCGCTAGAGAGTCTCATGAAATTTAGTGAAGGCACTACAAAGTGCGCTACTTAGAGTGCTACCCAAAGATGCTACCAATAGATACTAGGAATCCAGGAAGGTCGAGATAACATCTTTTTGTATATATGATGATGGAGATAATTGCAGAGACAACAATTGGTAGCATGATGACAACCACATGCCCCTGAAGGAAACATGGAAAACAAGGTGTTGCACAACAAAGGGAGATCATGTTGGTTCAAATATTGGTTGCATCAGTCACCAACACTTTCCAATTTTATAGCATAGGTTGTTAGCCAAGTTGTTAGATGGAGTAACTTCTTAGAGATTTTCATGGGAAGGAGGCCAGCTCGCACCTCCAGTTGTTTCCTCCCTTTTTGTTATAAATAAATAGATGAAATGCTTCAGTAGGTTTGAATGGTTGAGCAAGACTCCCTTATACTATAATATTTTGATGAAGTTACTATGAACTGGTTATGTACTTCATTTAAGACATCTTGGTTAATAGAAATCATCTTCTCTTTCCATCTTATTTTCTTCTGATGCTAAAGTGTTCATGATTTGAATGATTCATATGAATGGTTGTGGTGATATTATGATGTATGTTTTATTATTATATTATCATGATGTTTCTTTAGTGTCCTTAAGTTCTGAAGTCAAGAAGATATTGTGTTAAGAGTGTTTCTTCCTTAGGTTGTTTGGAGACCTGATGTTTACAACAACCTCTACATTCCTCTCGCTAAAGTATTCCCTATGTTCATACTTACTCCCACTTACTGATTGAATTTACCCAAGACCTTGATTTCTCGTGCATGCGATCCCTGATTTTTGAGTTGGAACATTATCATCTTGAGTCTTATCCATTTGACCCCTCAAAACTATTTTAAATTCACATATAACATGATAGGTATTGGGCTTGACTTCCATGCAATCTGAAGGTGATTCCTAGTGCTAACATTCTTGGTGTCATTTCCTAGGAACAATTTGAAGAATTTTCCCTGGGATTAAATGACACAACTTACTAGTTCTTAAGGTGCATTAGAACTTAGTATCTTAAAGATTGCAGCTTGCACCTGGTGACTCCATTGTTTCAGCTTTGGCGCCTAAATGTAGACATACGAGATCAAATACACAGTTACCTTTGGTTCCACCTAAGGTTGACCCAGAGAATATAATCAAGAATGGAAAATCTCCTGAAGAAATTTTTTCTACTGCTGCTACAAGTGCTTTTGGTCAGTTTCCTGATTCCACTCTTAATACTCCAGTTCTTATATCAAGTAATCCTTATTTACCTTCTACTGAAGTATATATGTTAAGCCCTAATATTGGCTCATTACCCCTTAATTGGGGCATATTAGATTAGTAATTCTATTTTATTTATGTCGGATTTAGGCCATTAGTTGTAATTTAGATTAGTAATGTTA
>JZKD02S0745420.1:1144903-1235453 GCA_000966675.3 Picea glauca
AACTCATCATCTAAGTCCTGCTCTCTATAATAATCCCCTTCATCATCACTACTAGAGGAATCACTTGTTGAATCTTGAATATATGATGCATACCCCTCACAACAATTCTCAAAAAATCTTTTAGCTGGATACTTTTTCTTGCAATGAGAATAAAATACGTCATGAAAGTCCTTCAAAGAGGAAATACTAGAAGTAGGGAGTGTTCTATACCATTGCCTCACATCACCTTCCAATAAATACATGAACATTTTCATCAATATATCTTCATGATGGATGTCAATTTGCTGCATCAAAGCATGAAATTCATGCACATGATCAAAAGGGTTGTCATCATCACCTTCATAAAATCTGGGCAACAGATCTTTCCATTCATCAATTTGAGGCACAAGATGTGGATAACCATCTATGGTTGAGAAATTGAGTGGGGCAAACCTCCTGGCCAAGATAGCCTTCATATCCACTTGATTTTTCTCATCCCCAGTGGAGTCACCAACAGATTCTGAACAATGGAGTTGCCATGGTGAATGTTCAGTCTTGAAGGTGTCCAACTTCAGTCACCATCTAAAGATGGAGTTGTGCAATTTCTTTCTTTCCATGGAGCTTTTCAATCTGCTCAAATCCATCCCTGGCAATGATGCCAGTTATGTTAACACTCCAAGAGTCACTCCCAGGATAAAAATGAGAGTAAGCTTGGTAACATAGAAATGTAAATGGATTAAAATAGTTTCAATAGGTGGATCAGCAAGAGGAGAGTAAAAAGGAGGGCATCAGGCTGCTGCAAATACATTCCATTGGGCATGGAGTCATAACATCCTACAGATCAAAGGCAATCAAGATGCCTACCAGAAAAAAGGATTATGCGAAGATGGATAGAAGAATAGAAGGTAAACAAAGAGAAGGATAACCACATAGTAGAGATCCTTTCTGTAATATAGATTGAAGAGTGATTGAACAATAAACTGTGATTAACAAGCAATTACCACAAATCCTTTGCAGCTCATGAATTCATTAACCAAAGGCATATTTTGATCTTCAAAATATGTAAATATTATTCAAGAAAGATTACAAGATAGAATGATAACAAAGAACACACAATCTGATAAGAAACTCTCATGAATATCTAATGGAATAAATGTTAATTACAACAGGCCCTCAGGCTTACAACACACATAGAAAACAACCTATTCCTACTCTCTCTAGCCTCTCTTGGCTCATCCCTCTTCCTTATACAAGAGATATCTCACTCCTTAAATAGAAAATAGCATCCAAATAACCTTAGGAGGTCAAATCCCATCTCCTCCATTGGATTCTAAGCCTTGGAGATAGGTGGCAACAGTCAAAGAGACAAAAATCCAACAAACTGTTGATTTTTCTGGAATTTGTTATAAGTCATTAATAAGTTGTTTCCACCTCATGCATGAGGCCTTTTTTGGAGCTAAATCTTAGGTGCAGGCATCCCTTGACATCTAATTGATCCTTGAGAAGTCATTCGAACTCTCCTTGACATGTGGCAACCTCCCAACAAGGAGAATATCAAAACTGTGACTGCTACAGGAAATTAGTACATAGTGCCACTGTGCAGAGTACACAGTTCCTACTTCTATATCCAATATCTCTAAAAAAAAAATACATTTTGAAAACCTAAGAGAATTTTTTGTTATTTGGCATGTTATGAACAAAAACCTCCTCCAGTTTTCAAAAATACATTTTCAATTGTTTAGAATCCAAGTTTCAATTTAATGACTCAAAACTGGTAAAATAACTCTGCACAATTTGTATTGTTCTAGAATATTATGCAGTGCCTATAGGTAGCACCACTTATGTTGTTTCTGTGTGCAGATTAGGTAGAATTTCCAAAAAAAAAATGCCTTCAATATTGAAAGTGTGTAGAGAAATTTTTATTCTTTCATGATGACAAAACCATTTCAATTAAGTGCCTTGACTGTACAATGGATAATGCCTTTTACCACTGGGGAAACTAGCACTTAGAAAAAACCTAAAACTCAGATAGTTAGGCCTCTTCTAGATACAAATTCTTGTGCTAACAAGTTGCATGATCAATATTTTTAATGTCTAGTTGCGAGGTGGAGTAGTGACGTGAACAGTCTTAATAGGGTTTTTCTTGGTTTCCTCTTCCCACTGCATAGGAATTACCTTGTCTATCTCATCAGGCTTCTTAATGCATTTGCCTTTATCTTTCTTCTTCTGTATAGGGATTTCTTATTTCCTCTCCACAATTTTTCCAATGCCTTGGCCCTTATCTTTCTTCTTCTGTACAGGGATTTCTTCTTTCCTCCCCACAAGCATTCAAATTCCCTGGCCCTTATCTTTCTTCTTCTGTACAACGATTTCTTCTTTCCTCTGCACAAAATTTCCAATTCCTTGGCCCTTATTTTTCTTCTTTTGTACGTGGATTTGTTCTTTCTTCTCCATGGGCTTTCCAATTCCTTGTCCCTTATCTTTCTTTTTCTGTAGGATGGAGACTTTAGGTAGGGATTGTTCTTCAACAACTTCTTTAGAAGTTGATGCTCTTGTGAAGGGATTTCTGACCTTGATGCTGGATTTTGAAGGAGATGAGGAGAAGTGTAGCTTCTTCTCTTTATTTTCTATAGGTTTAGTAGAAGAAGGGGATTCTTCTAACTCTAGTGGAGGAAGGGGTGAAATATCTCTTTGTGGAGAATGACAAGCTTCCTCCTGAGTTCATGCGACCTCTTTAATGACCTCTTGATCTTGAACAAGAACTATGCCCTTTCTCTTCTTTCTAGTGCCTTGTTTAACATCACAGGTGGATGATAAAGGGATTTCTATCTGTGACTGAGTAGATTCTATATCAAACTTGAAGTGAGAAGCGATAACAAAATGTTCCCATGAGATTTCTTTCTTACCCAGTTCTTCATAAACTAGCATTCTAATCAATCCAGAGTGAAAGATTCTAGTATCCATAGCCTTAGACTTAGATTGAACTCTGTCTGACATATTTCCTATACTTCTTAGAAAATATAAGGGAATGTTCATTTCAATTTTTCCAGTTAAATGAAGTATATGCCTTATATGGTATTGGTATAGTGTATTGAACCTCCCTTCACATGTAAAGTACCTATGAATGATCCTCAATATCCTGTCAAACTGTTCAATCAGATGATTCCTTGGCACACCTTTAGTTATATTATCAACTTGATGTTCAAGCTTCAGGAAATATTTGGCATATGTTGCATATAAGGCCATGGATTTAAACCATTTCTCACCTGTGATAGGCATCCCTGTAGCAGCTGAAATAGAGGCCTCGGACATCTCAAATTCTAGGTCCCCTACCTTGGTATTTCAGACATAAAAATGTAAGGAAAAATTCCTTGTCATCTCAGGATGACCTCTTTTCATATTCTGGTAGAAAGAGAGGCATCCCACCCTTCGAAAAATTTCACTGGCCATGGGCTCTATCTCAAAAATATGTATATCCAAAGGTTCAGTTCTAACTACCTTACCCCCCTTGCGTGACTTCTTCATATCAGGAGTCTCCATAGTTTAGGATAGGAACTTCTTATGGATATTGAGTGGACATAATGAGGAGGACCTAAAGTCAAGGCTCAAATGGACAAGCCCACACTTTTACCAGAACTTCCCTTAAACCAGATTGGTTGCTAACTAGCTAAACTGGCTATGGAAATCCCACCCTTGGATGCGTGCAGGTATGAACACTTAGAAAATGAGAGGATGCCCTATAATTGGCCTTTGAAAATAGGTAGAAACAACCTGATTTAAGTGTCAGGTGAGGCAGGGGAAAAAATAATGTTTTTGAGTAGTGCCTCTAGGTAGCACATCATGCATGCAGAGGATAGGACTTGGTAGATGTTCTGATCTTAGTAGAAATGGTGGACGGATGTATCAAACTTTGATATGCAGGTAATGATATTTACAGGTTTGAAAGGAGGGAAGAAAATGATAGGATGGCATGAGGAAAGATCTCCTCCAGCTATGTAGGCCCAATAACCAAAATTATGAGCGTTATCTCTCCTTGAAATTTATGTGTAGAGGAGGAAAACACAGAATACCTGTGGAATAAAATCGGTTTGAAGCCTCAACAAGTTTTCAATAAGAAGTCAAGAGCATCTTGGCCTCTGAATCTACCTCAGCATTAGATTTGATAGCATTGTTGTTGACTAGTCAGAACTAGGAGTTTGCGCAGTGCAACAATCTTGATTTTTTCAAAAAGCACAAACCGTTATCATATCTCGTAAATAGGATATCTTGAAAGAATATTTTAACCAACTCTTGGCACTGAAAACAAGGAAGAGATGACATCAACCTTGTAATAATAAATCATGGTGGAATATGATGAACAAGAAATGCGCTACAAAAACTCTTGATGAGTTGGTAGCGCTTCATTTCAAAAAATGATTGGACATGTAAGAAAAGGACAACAATGTAGGGATACGAGGGCATGAGTGAGGAAAATGGCCTGTCAAGTCAAGCTATTCGTGGAGTAAATCGATCCTAGTGACAAGTCATGAGGGGATCAAAGATAAATCATGAACAAAATGATCCTAATGAAAAGTCATGAGGGGATCAAAGGTAAATCATGAAAAAAACGGTCCTAAGTCCAAATTTGAATGAGGATTAAAACACAAGTCATGAATCAATACTTTATTTATCAAGGGGGCCCTAACAAACACACTTTTAAAAGGGTCAAATTAAAAAAAATAAAATCTAAGGCTTGGGAAAAGATAAAACTAAAGGCTAAAAACCCAAGCCAACTTAGTGTAATAACATTAAGAATCATATCTGAACACAAAAACTTGAAAATGGAGTTCATCCCTGGTGGACTATGTCTCTGGGTCCTTCTCTCAAAAAGGTAGCCTATTTAATTAAGTCAACAAAAGAATTTGGAAAATACATGAATATACCTCATTCTAAAATCAAGTTGCATAAATAATACTCATATCATAAAAAATACAACAAAATTGTATTTGTGGCCTCGAATTACCAAAAAATGACTATCTCCACACTCCAATTCGACTCTAGCACTCCTAGGCCCAAGAAGAATTATGTCTCAGTTTTTGTGCCCTCTACAACCTGCAATCATGACAGTCCTATCTCGACATCCATACCATCAATTATGTACAATCTACTCCTTCTCTCTAAATCTAGGTGGATTGTACCTTTTAAGTAATGAATATGAGCAAATATACCAAGTGGCATCCATGGTGCATTGGTTATGGGCAAAGTTGTAAAGGCATGGGATTGGTAGATATTTCAATGTCGAATCCCACCAGACTCCATTTTGGAACATTGGTTGTTATATATTATACGTTGAAATATATGCCCCACTAACTTTAGCGAAGTTCTAGATGTCCTCCAAACTTGTGGTTAAAATTGGTGTGGTCTGCCAGATTTGGTGGACCTGCCCTTTTTAAACTTCAAAATTTGTTCACGGGTTAATATTGATCATTTTCGGGATGCCACGTTTCACCCGATGATTGGACCACATGGCACCAACCGATAGGTCCACCTATATGTTGAAGTTGCTTCCCTGTCATTTTATACTGACATGTGGCACTTCCTGGGTGGTGCCATGTGGGATCGCTTGGGGATGTCACATGGCACTTTTCTATTTGTCCACATGGACCTCTGAAGATCCCATTGGAAGGTGACACATGGTAGCCTCTAGTACTGCCAAATGGCATGTTGATTTCAACAGACTGTATGATGATGTCACCCTACCATGTCAATGTTGACGTCATGCTGACATCAGCAGTATGGACATGATGTGGCCCCATGCCGATTGGCCCTATTTGACCACAACTTTGACCATAGATATATTTCAAACCATAACTCTGTATGACGAGTCGTTTGCATTGTTAGAAATCTTGTGACATTCTCTTCATGATCATGCCATTTTCATTGAGTTTTGGAATCTTTGAATTTTTTCCCTTTCTCTGTCTGATGGAGCCATTCTGAGCATTCCGAGTTGCCTATGAGAGTTCTGAGTTATTCTTAGCCTTCTTTGGATCCTTTTTGGATCATTCCTTCCCACTGAGAGATTTTTGGACCACCAAAATATTTCATCAATCGACTGGTAAGTGAGGGAAAAGTCCCCTCACTTTGTCCTTCTTGATCCACTTTACCTTTCTTGGATGTGTGCCTTTTAAGATTACTCAAGGATAATCAACATCACCCCTGCGTGAAGTCCTCGTCCTCCTTTCCAGGATGATATATTCCTTTAGTTCATCCAAGTACTCGGGTGAAAACTCATCAAATTATGGTATTGAAACTTTTTCATATTCATCCATGATCATGGGAGGTTCAAAAGGTTTCAAGTTATCAAAATTTACAACTGAGTAAATTTCCATATAAGGTGGAAGATCCAGACAAAAAGCATTGGTACTGCTTTTCTCCAAGATAGTGAAGGGTCCATAACGAATGGGCTTGAGTTTCTTTCTTTCACCCTTCAACCTCTCCTTGTTGATGTGAAGCTATACCTTTTCTCCAACCAAGAACTCATGATCAACCCTGTGCTTGTCATGCCAATATTTATACTCTGCTTGAATTTTCTCCAACTGCTCCGTAACTTCTTGGTGTATCTGTTGAATCCTCTAGATGAAATTATGGGCTTTGTCCGTTGTTCGTACTTCATTTACATCGGCATCTCTCATGTACATCAATTCCAAAGGAACCTTTTGTAGGTACCCAAAACATGTCTCAAAAGGTGAACTCTGAGTGGATGAATGTGAACCTCAGTTGTACACATGTTGTACATAGGGTATTTTTTCGTCCCATAGCTTAGGATGCTTGTTGGAGTAGCCTCGAAGAAAAAGTACCATTGTTCAGTTTACAACCTCTGTTTTTATATTGGTCCTTGGATGGAAAACATTGCTCCTCTTCAATTTGGTGTCCATCATTCTCCAGAGGCTAGTCCAAAAGTACCTAAGGAAAAGAGTATCTTGATCTGAGACGATGGACATGGGTAATCCAAAGTGAACCCAAACATGTTGAAAGAAGATATTAGCAGTCTTCTCAGCAATGATCTAATTTTTATAAGGCATCAAGATACACATCTTGTTGAACCTATCCTATACAACATACAAATAATCATGACCCCCTTTGGTCATTGTTAAACCCCCTACAAAATCCATGGATATGTTTTCCCATGGATGGGATGGAACAGGAAGTGGTGAGTATAGAACAATTTTCTATTAGTGGGCTTACAAGTAGAACACATCACACACCCCTTTATATATTTAGTTAAAATTTCTTTCATTTGAGGCCAGTAACAAAACCTCTGCAAATGAGCCATAGTTTTTCCTACCCCAAAATGCCCAGAAACAAGAGAAGTATGAGCTTCTCATATTACATGGACTCGTTCACTTGTAGGAATACATAGCTTTCCAAGATGGTAGAGTAACTTTCCTTGCAAACAATAGTTCTCTACATGTGCACCAAGGGTTCACATCGTATATACTTCTTTAAAATATTCATTGATGGCATATTGTTCTACATAGCTATCATGATACAAAGAAGAATTATTCAAAATAATAGAAGAAACAATAGGAGGTCTAGAAAGCATATCATCTACCTTGTTACTTGTACCCTTTTTGTACTTTATTACCAAGAGAAAATATTCTAGAAAACCCATCCACTTGTAGTGTCAAGATTGTTGCAATTTGGTCTATGCTTGAAGATACTATAAGGGTTGGTGATTTGTTTGTATTATTGTTTCCTTCCCTAACAAGTAGTGCTTCCATTTATTTACACTCTGGACTGATGCATACAGCCTTTTATGATATGTAGGATAGTTAACAACAACTTGGTTAAAATTTTCAGAGTGATAACAGATAGGCTTACAATATTTCATTAGTACTGCACCCATGGCATATCTGTTGGCATGTGTCTCGATTTCAAAAGGATTTTGAAGATTCAGTAGCTCTAATACTGGTGTGGTACTGATCTTCCACTTCAAAGTTGTTCTACCTATTTCGTCACTTGGTTGAGAAAAACAATGGCACTTGCATGCCTAGTTGGGCCTGCTAGACAAGACAAAAGTTTTTGAGTTGGTTAAACAAGCCAAACACATGTAATAAACAAATAAAAAAACTAAAAAAACTAAAAAAACTAAGAAAATAAAAAATAGAATGAATAAGAAACTTATAACCATAAAGAATCAACCAATGAGCAAGATAATGCCACCAATGGATACCTATATTAGTTGGCAAAAAAACGTAGAGAAAAATGAGGACTTATGGGTCCCCTCTTCCTCCTTGGGAGGGATCTTGAGTTCCCTATTGGAGAGTTCTTATTACAATGGAAGAAAAATGGAAAATGATGAAGAAAACCAATGCCTATTTCCTCAAGAGGTGAGTGGAATGGCTTGTTGCAATGATGCTTGAATACTCCAAGGAGAAAAGAGGATTATCAAGGGAGAATTGAGGTAGCATAACAATACTATGAAGATATTGGTTTCTTAGCACACCCATCTCTTTCATTTATAGAATTTATTCAAGGAAAAATATAATTGGTTCTTGGTGTGAACAAGGGGCCTTTTAAGGCACCCTTTGGTCCTTGACCAACCCGCCATTCGGATTTCTCTCATATATGGAGGTCAAATCAGGCTGGGATCTGGTCCATAAGTGGTTGGGGGGCCGATAAGAGCCATAAATGTGTCGTTCATAGGAGTACGTGGATTTTATCGTACACAACCGTGCATTTGGCACATTGTGTGCATTGAGGGATTTATTGGCCCATGCACTATGCATGCACTTCCTTTAATGATTTTGTGCATGTAAATTTTTTCCCAATTGTATAGTTTTTTTCATTTTGAAATGCATTTTAGTGTTGCAAGTGAACTAATTGTTGTTGGCATTGTTGTATTTCTGTAACCATTTGCATGAAATGTTGTAGATGTAATTTCATTGATAACAGATGCCCCCTGATGTGTGACGTTAGGAGAATACGTATAACTGAAATACACCAATGTTTATTCTATTGAGAGTGCCATTGTAATGAAGAGTGTAGAGAGGAACTGCAAGAGCGATCCGTTGGAGGGAGAGGGGAAACTATGGGACCCAAAACTTTCTTTAGGGAGAGAAAAAAAAATTGTATACAAATGAGGCGAGAATTCCTCATGCTCGTTTCATGTAGCCCAAACTGTAAGACAATAACTCAAGATGTATGTTTATGTAAATAACTACAGCATCGTTCGGGGTGGTTTATAACAATAGATGACAATTTTGAATGGTGAACATACTTTGAAATGAGGCAAGGACGCCTATAAGAAGTGTCGATGACTCGTAGGCATTGTTGGCCTAACAAATTCATAGGTCTTCGACTGGTATAAAAAAACTGCACCCACCGTAACATAAGATTTTTCCAAAGTTGAATGTTATGGTGGTCAATGGAATCAAAGAGAAACAATGATTCTCTCTACGTCATCTGAGACTTCTCATTGTAAAGGTAATGAGGGTCAATATATTGTTGCCCTTCTGGAAACTATGTTGATGTCGACAAAAAGGGAGATGCAACTCCGAGAAGAAAAGGACTTCATGAAATCCACTGAGATGAGATCAGGTACTAATAGGTAACATGGATGAAGTCAAGATGCGGTGAGACTCAATAGTGCCCTTGGTTGGGGAATTTTGAAGGATTGGCAGCAACCGTAAAACTGTATCTAGTGCCTAGGGGACGAATAAATATGAGGTTAATTGTGTTAGAGGATTCACAAAGTGGAAAAACTCAAAGATCATGGGTACATGTATTTTTGGATACTCAGGGTGCATAAATGATGTCAGAATGAAAAAAGGAGAGTGGATTCCCCAACTAAGGACGGCATGGGTTGTGTTGCCGAGAAAATAAGTTCATTAGGGGTGATGACAAAAAACTAAGTAAATGTTGGAAACAAATGTTTTTTACAATTATCAAATGAATAAAGAATAAATTGGGATGAGTGTACAAATACATAAATAGGTGTCCTAGTGTGAGATGGATTGGCCTGTGAGGCTGAAATTTTCAAAGAGATTTGGTGGAGGGTGGGGGCCCCATGATTGTGTTTCTATATGAGGTAAATGAATGGAGGGTAATCTGCAAATGGGAAAATTGACGGTGGATGAGATGGAGGGATAATGATACTGCGGAGGTGCAGTCAACAGAACCGAGATGAGATAACCTGGGAGCCCATTGGGAAAGCTAGAAGTATGAAGAGAAGAAGTATGTGGCTTATTCTTGGAAGTGCATAATACTATCGAGACTCCCATCCCTAAGGGGTGAAAGCATCATGAGTGTCAAATTTCCAAGGGGAACTATTAATGGGACAACTCAAGTGGAGGAGAGTGACACTGGGTGACAATACCAAAATGCAACAACACTGATGGTACTACAGAGCCAAATGTAAGGACCCTAAAGGTGGATGTCGGAGGGTGTGACTGGGAGATGCAATTGATTTTCAGAGGGAATTATTACATTCCAGTTTCAACCATATACCTGAAGGGACTGTGTCATTTGTGATGACCAAGTATCTGCACACATAAAAACCAAATACCCGACGTGAACAATATTTGACTATAAAGAACATATAACAACTATCTGATAATTTTGAACATAAGCATGCGTGCTGGGACGTGACGTGAGAAAACTTCTCCCCTGGGGCCAAGTTCATATGATGACCTGGGGAATGTGACTGTGTATATGGAGGGGCCATGATCTCATGGCTGAGAATGGATCAAGAAACAAAGGTTCTGGGCTCCTGTAAATGAGTGTGGAAGTTTGGAGAAAGGGACTATATATGGCTGGTGGGCCCACAATTCCACCTCATTTGTACCCATTGATATAGTGATTTGAAGAGAGAATTTGGAGGATATTTGGAAATTACAGGAGCTCGATTCGATCAATCTGGGAGTTGTGAGAGTCAGGTCAGTGGTCCCATCCTCCTGCATAGTGTGAATTTCATAGATTTGAGTTAGGGGTTGTACATATGGTTGTACAAGGGTATTTTTAGGGGTGGCCCACTAATGTGCGGGAGAAGGAAGAATAACCATGCTTAGATGCGTGAGTATAATTCCATATCCCATGCATAATGTGTGTCTTTGATTGACACAGCTACGCATGGGGGTGTGGTGGAGGGAAATATAGGTGCACATGAGATGCACGCCTGTTAAGATGATAGTTGTGCACTGTGCACAACTATTTCTTAAATAGCTATGCATTAGTGCACAACTATGTAGAGAACAGGCGCACATGTGTATGCACCTGTCGGGGTGATAGCTTCGCATTGATGCACAACTCTTTCTCATGAAAAAAATCATTAGTGCACAGTTGTGCAAAGAACATGTGTGCACATGTGCACACCTGTGTGGGTGAAAGTCATGCACTCGAGGCAAGGCTAAGGGTGTTTTGAAATTTTGAAAATTTTGATGTTTTTTATGGATGATGAGGGCTGACCAAGTTTTTTTATGTGGATGCATTGGATTAGATTGTGATGGGAGAGAATTATTCCAGTCCATTGGAGAGAGACAGACTGGGAGCGTCTCCAAGAGGTGGTGAGAGAGCATCTGGGCATTCGAGTACACTTGGAAACCTGCATGTTGCTCCTGTTCTTCTATTGTCCCTTGATACGATTGCATGAGTTCCTACTACAATAGCTTATATCTATGTGGATCACTGATCTACAATGTTTCATCGTTAGGGGAAAATAGTTGAAAATCTCATCTCTGGAGGATGTGCATTTTATGACGAGGCTCCCATTCCAGGGGATGGCCTTTCCTGCTGACCCCCAGCTGTCGGGGGATGGGAGATTGGTCAACTTGGAACGTCTCCACTTCTCGAGACTAAACCCAATGTCGGGTTCAGTCATTCTTATTGAGTTAATTTATGATCTCTTGACTCAGTGCATCGCCTCCATGTTAGTGAGGATCTATGTATCCTTGGTGACTCAACGGATCACAAGAGGTCAGCTGAGGATTGTGGAGAGGGTACTAGATGGGGATAATGTTTCCTGGGGGATGATGTTGCACTACAGGATGATGGGGCATATTCACCAATGTCAAACCATCTAATCTTCTGAATTTCCATTTGGTTCGATCCTGGTGGCTTGGTTTTTGGAGAGGGTGCCCCTTTTGTGTCCTAGGATTTTGTTGGCGCCTTCATAGTCAAGTGAGTTGCATCTAATGTGCTGTGCCTATGTGCTAGCATGACATGGGGGAGGAGAGGTTGGTTGTTACTTCATGACCACTATGGAATGCATGTGGAGTCATATGCCATAGGTGATACTACGATACCCATATGGTGGTATGGACTACCATCATGATCCTGACATGATGTTGCCTCCTAGGGAGGTTTGGTATCTGAGAGGTATGATTATGAATTTCTATTTTGTGATTTTTATAGTGTAGTATATGATTATGCATACATGGATGTTGAATCTACCTTTGGTGTTTTTGTTTGCAGATGTGGGGCCTCGAGGCCTTCAATATGAGATGGTCATGGATTCAGATTGCTAGGGACTAGCATGAATGTCACAAGTAGGATAGATGCACATGAGACATGATGTTGGTGTTGGACCAACACATGAGACTAGGGCAGGCCAGAGATGCAGACTAGATGACACTAGCATTGGACCAGTGCTTGAGATGTAGGAAGAGTTCGGAGGGGGGATGGAGGACCTTCATTGATGATTCAAGGAGGTTCTACAGGGTGTGTCAGAGGGTATGTGGGACCACATCCAGTATGAGAGTTTCCTGGAGCAGTGTGTGGATGTGTTGGCTGAGTGGCAAACTTTGATCCGACGAGCAGATGTAGCAGGGGCAACAATGAAGGGTCGGCTTCCCCTGGACCTGGAGGACCCCTAGTTGGTGGGGTGCCTCTAGCTGACAGAGGACCTGAGGAGAAGCATTGGGGGCATCACGAGTGTTGATTTTTGTATTTGTATAGGATTGCGATCCCATTTTGTATAGGGTAGGGGGTACCCTTTTTGTACCTATAGGGGTGAGGGGACTCACTGGCCTCCGGACAATGTATATTGTATATTTTAAACATTTATGACATTTTGGAGGATATATATATATATATATATATATATATGGACACATATCATTGGTTTTTATTTTATTTCTTGATGTGTTTATTTTTATTATTATTTATGATGTCTAATCTATATGATGTGACTGATGTATGATGCTTATATATATGTGATGATATTTTGATGTGATAAGTCCCAATCTAACACTAGGTTAGCCATATTATCTACTATTTGATTAAATTTTCTTGGAATATGTGTAAATGTGATTGAATCAAAGTTGTGAGATAAGAGTCTAACTTGCAGTTATTTGTGAAAGAGGCAAGGATCGCAGACATGATATACATTGTTGAGTTGCGAGACGACAAGATGGGAATATGATAAAATGCTAAGGTGATGAATGTAGTAGTTACTGGCCTTGGTGAGGAGACCAATGACGATGACGTATTCTACTTGGTTGTTGGTGTCTAAGCCCAAACATATGTCATTGGAGTGGAGCATCTCATATGAGGGGGTATAGAGGGCCCAAGTGGCCGAAGTGAGATTTTGTATCTAGAGGCTAGCACTGTCAGTGTAATTGATGTGGTAGTTCGATGGAGGATGCATATGTCAATAACACAGATGGTAGATCAGAAATGAGGAGGTGGGGCAAAAGAGAAGACTAAAAACTCTATAAATGTGTACAAAAAAAAGTCCTAGAATAGAATGGCTACGCTCAGGTGTAAAAATTCTTTAAGTACAACCCGTTGACGGGTTCTTTGAGAGGATAGCCTTCTGGAGAGGCTAGGATGTATGCGCTTTTAGTGAGCCAATGTTAGACTATGTAGGTTCAATGCCCTAATGATTCAAATTTTCCATGGCTGAGAGTATCGTGGGTGATATCGTAGGCTAGGACGAGATCTCCTTTGTTGAATGAACGAAGGTTGACATGGAGGTCAAAGTTTTCTTTGGACCATTTCTTAGCTGCCTCGTTATTTTGTAATGAATATGAAGATGTTCATCTAGTGAATCTAAGGTCAGCAAGTGCTTCTCCATTGGATTAGTGTCAGGTAATAGCTCAATGGAAGCGTGTAACATGGGAATTTCCCACTTGATAGAGAGGGTGGCTTTGATCCCATGGATGAGGTTGAATGGTGTAAAACCGGTGGAAATTTTGAATTCCCTGCGATAATCCCATAATGTTGAAAAGAACATATGATGCCAGTTAGTATTATGTTTGTTGACGATACGTTGTTGCATGGTTTGGAGGACTTTGTTGACAACTTCAACCTATCTGTTGGACTGAGGGTAGTATAGGGAGGAAAACTCATGGGAGAATCCAAAATTTGAGGAGAGTTCTATGAAGATATCTTTCTCAAAGTGTTTATCGTGGTTGGATACTAACTATAGTGGGACTCTGAAATGGGTAATGATGCGGTTGAAGAAAAAATGTGATGTTGTGTCAGTGGTATTGTTGAAAGTGCGCATGGCTTCAACCCATTTGGTAAAGTAATCCACTGCCATGGTGATGTACTTGTGTCCATTATTAGATGGAGGATTTAAATTCATGAATTCTATGCCCCATTTACAGAAGGGGATGGTGGTGATAACTGGATATAGAAGAGCGTGTGGTGCTCATTCCTTGTTTGCATAGAGATATCATTTGTCACATCATTTGATAGCATGGATGTAGTCATGAAATAGCGTGGGACAAAAGTACCATCCTTGAATGATTTTTTGGGTGGTGGACATACCTAAGAGGTGGCCACTGCAAGTGCCACTATGGAAATCATTCAAGACTCTGTTAGCTTCATCGATGCTCAGACATTGACGAAGAATGGTGCCGAACCCATGTTGGTATAAGACGTCTCTGATGAGGAGGTAGCGATGGGCATGATGGTGAATACGACAATGATCGTCTAGAGGGAGATAATTCCCAAAATTATATGTCCAAGGGTAGATGAGAAGGTCTCCATACTAGGGGTCATTAGAGGGGATGAAGAAGTGGTTTTCGTCGAGAAAATCCATATTAATGGGTGAATCTTTAATGTCTGAGGAAAAATCTATAATGGGTTCAGCAAGGACGAGTGCTTTCTTGATTTTAGGAGTTGAGAACACTAGGTCGTATTCATGAAGGATGACAATCCATTAGGAAAATTTTCCATTAATTTGTCTGCATGGGGTTGGAATCTGCTACGAATTTGGTATTTCGAAGCAGGACATAGTGTCACAGTTTTAGGACTGCAAGGACAACTGTGAGGGAGAGTTTCTCATCATGATTATATTTTAGGGGTAGTCCTGAAATATTTTAGTGATGTATTAAATGACATGTTTCCGCCCATCATCCCCTAGTTGGATGAGGAATTCTGCTACTGAGAGGGTTGAGGATGACAAGTAGAGGATGTAATCACGATCATAGTCTGGAGGAGTAATCAAAGGGGCATTGGATAGGGCCCCTTTAAAATACTCAATAGTTGTTTGAGCATGTTCATCCCATGGAAATGGGATATAATGACGCAGTAAGTGAAGGAAACCATGCGCATGAGTGGCATAATCTGGGAAAAAGAGACGTAAAATGTTATCTTTTCCTTATAGGCTCTACAATTGGCGTAAATTCCCAGGGGGTCCATCGTGATGCCTTGTTGGGAGACAATGAACCTAATAAGGTATCCGACGGTGATGAAAAATACACACTTGAGGGGGTTCAAGAGGATATTGTACTAGCAACATTGTTGAAAAAAAATGAATAAGTCATCTAAATGGTGAATTTGTTTCTTGAATCAAGCAGTGAGGTCACTCATATAAGCGAGGATGATGCAAGAAAGATCATGGAAAACATAATTCATGGCCTGTTGAAACATAGAACCTATGTTCTTGAGTCCAAAATGCATGAGAAAATAAGAAAAAGTACCACATGGGGTAGTAAAAGCAGTTTTATACTAATCTGCTAGATGGATTTGGATTTGATTGTAGTCAAAGAACCCATCCATAAAGGACAAAGCCTTGTGGTTTGCATATTCATCGATAATTTGGTCGATGAAAGGGGTTGGAAAGTTGTCCTTGGGACAAGCATGGTTGATATCGCAAAAGTCGGTGTAGATGAGAATAATGCCTTATTTTTTGTTAATGTGGATGGAAACCCGTGAGGTATACATAATGGGGTAAATGAACCCAACAACACATACCTTGTCAATTTCAAATTTGATAGATGTCACTTTGGATAGGTCAAGGGGGAAGTGATTTTGATGAAATGGGGAGACATATGGCCATGTGTCAATGTGATGTTCATCTATAGAAGTATCGAGGTCGGGCATATCCATATATGACCAGGAAAAAATATCTCGGTATTCCTAGAAGAGATCTTTGTAAGATGTGAGTTCTTTAGGGGAGCATGCAGCGCCGATGGTGATTTATTGTATGATTCTAGTTTGATGGTGTTAGAACCAGAAGTCTCCTATGTATTGTGGTAGAGGTAAGCCCAGTACCCATAAGTTTATGTGTCACAATGAACAATTTTAAAGGGGGTCGAATGGGTACAGTTTCAGGATAATATCGTTTTAACTCGAAAAACTAGACTAGCATGCACCCACAAACGAGGTCTCGATTCAACTTTAGTCAGTAAGTTGTAGTAATGGTGAGAAGGAGGAAGAAATTGAGGAAAAAATGAAAGGTCTTCTCTGGACAACAGGTCTTCCAATAGCCTAAGGAGGTAGAAGTCTGAAAACAAGATCTTCTTGGATTCGAAGTTCAGGAGACTAAAAATGCTATAACCAAGCTATAATCTAACATCCATTACAGCTTAGTCATACACATCCACGTGAATCCTTCAACCATGAACATTCAACATTAGAGGAAATAAAGCACGGAAACAAGAAGTTGACTTTCATTAAACCAGAAGTCTTAGATCTAATTACATAACCATATAACCAGTGTGCTTTATAAAAAATTTACAATGCAGGAGCATGGCTCGACCATCGATCCTAACAAAATATCAAAAATACATACATATACTCAAAAATTCACCCAGCAGAGGCATGCTCGAGATTCTCATCCAATTCCATACGCTTGTGTCTTCTCAGTTAGACTACGCATGTAGTCTCCTCTACGCATGCCTTCCCCTTTCAGACGTAAGACCTACTCTGCCAGTCCTTTATAGCTTTCCATTTATGGGGTCAGACGAGGTCTCAACTGTCACCTCACTTCATCAACTGCATTTTCTCAGGATTGAAACGCGACTTAATGCTTGTGGGGCGGCCATAGGCTGCTCTCAAATAGGACACTATATAAACATGTGATTGTGGGGATGCTCAAAGTTGGTTTGGGTTCAAACTTCTTTTGAGCCTGCAATCCACCACCTTTTTCCATGTATTACTTTTTCCAAACCACAGCTTTAATTGTGGGACCTCTCAAGAAAATTATCTCCAAATCATGTCGCATCCCCGCAATGGACTTTGGTCATAGATCTTGTGATCTTAGGCAAGCATTTATGATCAGTGGCTCAAATCTTCCCTCTTCATATGAATGGATTAGATCTTCCCTTTTCGAATCAATGACCAAGATCTGCTTCGAGACTTCGGGCTTTGGCCTTTCTCATGGTGTTATACTTCATGCAATTTTGAAATCTCGAATACCTGGGGTCCATTAATCTGGAATGCTCCTAGAATATCCACTGCAACAAAATTCAACCTGTTTGTTTGTATTTTAAGCCCAAAATGAGTTGCTCTGCATCCTACACTCAGACACTTCCTACGCATACCACAAACTTGGGTTACCTGTTGCCCTTGAAAACTATATGTGATAACAGTTGGCTCCACATGGGATGTCATGCTACCTGCGAGCTTCCAAGAAAAAATAGTTCGAGTCTCCTTCTGCATTGGGCTATGGAGTCATGCTCAAAAAACATCCCACTGAGGATTAAAGGTCGACAAGCACACTATCCTAAAAACAAAAGAAAAATACGTGGTCTTTGAAGGAGCTTATTTATGTACATTCCTATACTAATTTGATAAGATCATCATCTTGACGGTGGGCAGTAAAGGAAGAGGTTGAAGTTTCAGATCTTCCCCTTCTTCTGTCCCTATTAGCCTTACTCCTAATCTCATCACCTACCATAATATTGGATTCTACTTCAATGGTTGCATCTTACATATGAGCCAAGGAGGTAGCTCTCCTTTCTCTTAACAAGAGGCAAAAATCAGAGTAAAAAGAACTAGAATAAGTGATCTTTGTAGAGGTTTCTATAGGATTAACCTCAGTGGGAATTTTTCTATACATTTTATTAAATCTATTTGAGAAGTCAGAAACAGATTCCCCTTCCTTTTTCTTTAGTGATCCAAACTCTGTAATATAGTAAAGGAAATCCTTTCTATCCCCCCAATTATTTAAGAAGGATTCATCTAGGGCTTCAATCCCATTGATATATCAAGGAGGAAAGTCCCTAAACCACTTCCTAGCCTCACCCTCAAGTCTATGAACAAAAATTCTCATCCATACATCTGCATACATGATGACATGAAAATCTATAATACTGTAAAAGGCTTCAAGGGTTTCCTTTGTGGTTATGTCTCCTTCGCCTGTGAACTTGGACAACTTATTAAGGTAGCCATCCATTGGAAGGGCATTCAGAGGCTAAGGAAAAATAAGAGAGGCATACCTAGTGGCTATTATAGATTCCATTCTAGTCTTCGGGGGATTTTATGCTTCCATTGGAGTGTGAACAAGAGGCGAAGCAGGTGGACATCAAGTTCGCACAGGTGAGACTGGAACTATGCTTATGAGGGAATAGGGAAACAACAGAGTTTTTAAGAAAAAGGTTGCTAAGCTGGTAGGAATAGAGGTTTTTTTGCAACAACTCTAACAAGAGAAGGAGTAGTAAATCCAGGGGTGGGGAAGTCTCCTAAGATCTTGAGTCTGAACCATGGTACAACTTCAGGAAAGACATGAGTGTCAAATCTTTCTCCTTCCAAAATAAGGCCAGTGTTGGGCACTTTAATTGTCTAATTGAATAGAAAATCAAAGTGTTCAATATAAATTGTCAACCCAGGGAAGTCTGTTATTTCAAGATAATTGTGCACAGTCTATGCTAGATTATGAAAGCATATCTAATCTAATTGTAGTAGGGAAGTTTTAAAAAAACAAACATTATCAATAACATAGTTGTGTTGATACAACTGTTGTTCTACAGATTTGAAATCATAATTGCATTCTAAACTGATGAATGTATAAAAACCCTATATTTCCTACTCTAATCTAACTTTCTAAGCTACTTTTGCAGGAATAAGTTCTATACTATTTGCAAAAAGGAAATCTACTTATTTCAAGAAGGTACTTCACACTTTTATTTCTCGGAAACAAGATTTTAACCTAATGCAGAAAAAGGGAAAGCAGTTCTCCAACAATGTTCAACAATCGACTTCTAATTCTAATGAGACAAGTTTATGCGCATCTAACAAGAAGGAATTAAACAGTAACAATAGTTGTATTCTAGAAATGTCTAATAGTTAAATCATTCGAATTTAAAACACCTAATCTAGAATTCAAAATGGAGGGGAAACGGTGAGGAAGGTGGGCCCTTTATTTCTCACTGAATCCACTCAAAGAAATAAGTTACAGTCTGCTAAAGGAATTCAATCCACTCTTTCATTCAATTGCCAAAAATTTATGTGTAGAATAAGCGTTACTTTTCTTTCTCCAATAAAAAAAAACTCATGTTCAGTACAAAAGCTTTGTTATTTAAAGTCAGAGTCATTCAGTAGAACATAAACATAATAGTCTTGAGAATCCCCGATTCTCAAGATGTTCATTTGATATCATTAATACAAAATCTCGAACTCTCCTTGATCAACATCATGAGACATCATATCTAATCAACAGGTGTTGCAGCAATCGTGCAACAATAGGACTGGTGGCGTCTGTTGTAACAGCTTCCAGCATTGATGGGATTTTGTTGCAGTAGTCATGTAATAGCTTCCAGGATTAGTGGCATCCATTGCAGTAGTCATATAACAACTTCCAAGATTGGCGCATAGTTGTAATAGCAACGAGTTTCTCAAAGTGTGTTGTTCTAAGAATTTTTATCATTAGTTAAATCATTTCCTGGGTAAAATATGTGAACGTTACTAATCAAACATGCTAAGTAAATGAAAATATAAAAGTGAGATGAATATTTCATACCTTGGGAAAAAGGGTCTTAGTACTCATTATAATAATCATTTAGCTTAGGAATGAGAAGGTTGAATGGGAAAAAGATGTAGTGAAAAAGGGACATTTTTGGGTCCTAACATTCCCCCCAACTGAAGACATTGCATGTCCTCATGCAAAACACATTCAAACCTTACTTTGTAGCTGAAGTAGATAACTGTCTCCTCCAGTGCAAAATTGCTAAGAGAAATTTCTAAGTTTCGGTATTGAAAAATGTTGTGTTCAAAAGAAAATTTGGTGTGTCAACGATCTGTCTGAGTTTATTTATATTTGAGAACATAATCAACTTGAGTTGCTCGAGTAACAATTCATGAGGGAAACAAAGGTTCTTGTTTGAGAGGTTCTTGTTTTAAAGCTTCTGGTATACCAACAGTTGTTTTATGACGTTGAGATCTCCTCTGTTTTACTGATTTTTGTGTAACAGTAAGTTCATGTTCAGTCTTGACTAAGACAGTTGTTGTTCCTTTAGCGACTGGAAATTTGACTACCTCATATACTGCCTCAAGGTAAATGTTTCCTAACTCAAAACACATGAGTTCTTTATTTTTTTCCATAACAACTTTTGTCAGTGCTAGGATGTCCAAGGTTATCCCTTCTGGATTCTTCTGTAGAGCATCCTCCACCTCTTGTTTCAGGGTATTTAACTCTTCTTTGAGGTTATCATTCTCTATTATTAGTGAAACGATTCTGGAATTTTCTATATTCTTGATCTTTCTCTCTATTTGGGAAAACAATTGGGCAAGTGGTACATGCTCAGCATGCTGTGTAGCTGGTTCTTGTGTAACAGTTGTGTCTATCAGGACTGGTTCTTGTGGAATAGTATCGACATGGATAGTTGGTTCTTGTGTAATAGTTATGTCTGTCAGGACTGGTTCTTGTGGAACAGTATTGACATGGACAGTTGGCTCTTGTATTACTAGCTCTGGTGGGACAATCCTCTATGGAGCGGTTGGTTCTGGTGTAACAGTATCGACCTAGATAGTTGGTTCTTTTGTAACAACGGTATATGTCATGAATGGGTCCTGTGGAAAAGTCACCACTTGGATAGTTGGTTCATGTGGAACCATCCCTGCATCAACCATATATGATAGTGGACAAAGAATAGGAATAACCTGTTCCACATCTTTCCATCCAATTTCATTTTCGATAGACCTAGTGGACATGGTTCTTCTGCTGGGTAAAATAGAAATGAAGGCAGGGGTTTTCTTCTTCGTTGTTGGAGGAGGGACAAGGCATTCTTCCTCAACCACACAAGGAGGATATTCTGGTATATTGGGGTCTGCGATGATATGGACATCGTCAATGGACATTTGATGCACATAATCATCAGGCAAAGCCGATGATTCTGCTGCGATTTGAGTACCTTCATTTTGAAAGGAGAGAATAGTTTCCTAAAGTTCTATGCATAAAGTAAAACATGGTATTCGTACCTTTGTAGAATTCTCTGTCATAGCGGCCAGAGGGCTTTGATTTGATATTGATCCAATTTGGTCAAGGGCTCTCTGAGGTTTTCCCTTGAATGGACATTTTATTTTCTGAGAAGATGCAATGGTAATTATAGTAGGTGCTTGATCGCCTATTGTAGCAATAGGAGGGTTCGGTGAAAATGTTGGTGCCACAGTAGAGGAGGTAAGAAGACTTGATGTTATAGTGGACCATGTGGACCTTCCTCTCTTTTTAGGTAATGCAGAGATAGGAACAAGGGTGTTATTTTTCAGAGACAGGGGGTAGGTTGTCAATGATAGGGGTCGCAATTGACCGTGCTGACCTTGTTCTCTTTCTCGGTGATCCAGAAATAGGAGCAGCGGTTTTATTTTTAGAGATGGGGAATAGGTTTTCAATGATAGGTGGTGTAGCCAAGTGTTGTGACACATGTCTTGATCGAGTGGTTGGTTGTTCATCTATTTGTTCGACCATAGCTACAGGATGTTGCAATGCAATTTCGTTGAGGCTTGTCTGGCTGGTGCTAGGATGGCTTCGGGTTATGCGGTTTCTTTTTTGAGTCATCTTACGGACAATGACAATAGGGGTTTGGATTGTTGTTGTAGTTGAGGGAAGAGGCTCAGGAAGAGGTCCATGGGTTGTATTTTCAAGGACTAGTGCAATCATATATGTATGTATAGACTGTGGTTGGTCTGCTATAGCAGGTAATGGGTTATTGGAAATGCCCATACCTATGTGAATTAATAGGCCGATGAGTCTATGATTAGAAATGCAGTTCTTGGGGTTCTTGGAGTTTTTTACAAAATGAGCCATGTTATGTAATGAATGGAGGAGAAAATAAGGAATGTTTATGAATTTATGATGTCGCAAATGTGATAATAAGATGAAGTCATAAAAATAAACAACTTGGTATCAACCTTCATAGGTAATGTACCTTTTAAGAAATTTTGTGACTTTCCCCCATGGCTCTGGTAAGGAATTAACATCTGCACCTCTACCTTTGGTCTGAACTTGCTCAGTGTTGACGAGGAAACCCTTATGTGCATCCGGAAGATGTGCTTTTCTTTGAAACCATTGGTCTCCTATTCTTGGCAACCCTATTACAACAACAATGATTTCTTCTGACACTGGAATCCTTACCCCATTCACCATTGAATACCCTTTGGTAAGATTTTGACTAAACTCCAATACCTCATCCTCATTAAACCCCTTCAACTTTTTAAAATATGATATCCAACCAGCCCGGAGAAATATTTGGTAGGCCTCTGGGTGTAGCAACAAACTGTTCAGAGTTACGGGTTCATATCTCACAGTTGATCCTCCCATGATGTTTCTTGAGAGTCTAATAGGCACTTAGGAGGAGAAACTATCACCTAAATCAGAGACACAACAAGCTCGAACATGATTTGCAGAAAGAATACAGTGTCTCGGTAAAAAGAAGTGTGGGTGGAAAGGTGGTGGAGGTGTGTATAAAATTAGGTATGGATGGCTAGATTTATGTTTCCTCCCCCCCAACTAAGCAGAATGGCTCCAGGTGCATTGATTTATGACAACCAATTAGTAAATAGGAAACTGAGATTTTATATCTTCATTACTTTAACACGTATGATTAATCACGTACCTCATATCTTACTGCACATAACGACCCGTCAGAGTAACCGCACAATCCAACCACCATCTAATTGGTGAAGAATAGATGACATGATGAAGGATCATGAGAGAAATGACAACTGGAGCAGAGATGGAGTCCTTACTATAGTTATCCAACTGGAAATCACCGGATGTGAAGTCAAGTCATTATGAAGTAGCACTTTCAGATAGAGAGCATCAGTATTGTCTAATCAGTGGTGTTGTGGCACAGAAAGATTGGAGGGCTGGAGAAGTATCATTGACAAAAATGTGAAAAAGAAAGAGTGAAGTGGCAAGAAAGAATAACAACAGTTAGTGTATCGGGAAGTTCTTCGACAAAAATGGCGGAGATAGGTGTAACAACATGGAAATTGACCAATTTACTGAAAAAGGGGTATAACAACATGGAATCAACCAATATATTGGAAGAAGGTGTAACAACATGCAAATCGTCCAATTTAGCGAAAAAAGGGGTGTAACAGTATAGAAATCGGTTGAATGCTACATTACTTAGTTTCTAGGAAGTTTTTCAACTTCCATGAACTAATCATTTGACTCATTTTGTGCTACTCAACCTTGTTGTTCACCAATCCACCTGCACACACATAACCACCTGATACCTTTCAAAGCTTCATTAGCATAGTAAAGAAAAATAGAGAAATTTCAACTAAAAACAGAGAAATGCAAATTTTGCTGAGGTTATTTATATACATGGTCTGAGAAAAAAAAGTCCTAAAGTTCATAAGGGGAAGGAGAAAGCTCCTTTCCATTTAAGAATTGATAACCTGTATCAACTGTACATCTAGTTTTGAATTATGCCTTGGACAGTGGACGCTAATACATACGCAAGCGATGACCATTTGCATGTAAGTGTGTATTGGATCCATCAATAGTAATCAACTAGATTGTCCCATTGGGAAAAATGGTGTCTACCTCGTAAGGCCCTATCCATCATGTACGTAGCTTACCTTGAAATTCCTTAAAGCGTGAATCATACAATAGAGCCCAATCTCCTTTCTAGAATAATTTCTTCTTGATGACTCAGTCATGCAATTTTGTTCTTTGTTGTTAAATCACTATGGTTTGATGGATGGTGTCCAAACGCTTTTCATCAAGCTCGTTGAGTTGCTGCAATTTATCTTTTTGTTCCATAGTCAAGTCGAGGTTGACTGTTGATGCAGTTATTAAGGTTTTTATTCCAAATTCAATGGGGAAAACAGGGCTTTTTCCATATACCAGCTCGTAAGGACAAAAACCAGTTGTTCTCCTCCAAGTAGTTCGGTAATCCCATAGAGCTTCATGCAATCTGTCAGACCAATCCCTATGATTTTCTCTCATTGTTTTAGTAATAATGGGTTCGATAACTTTGTTGGTGCTTTCCACCTGGCCATTGCCTTGTGGATGGTATGGAGAAGCTATTCTATGTAAAACATGATATTTACTGAGTAGAGTTTTAAATTTATATGATGTGAAAGGGGATCCTCCATTAGTTACCAATTCTCTAGGAACACCAAACCTAGCAAATATATCTTCAAACAAGAATGCTAAGACAACTTCTTCTGAGGATCTGATAAGAGATTTTGCCTCCATCCACTTGGTCATGTAATTTGTACAGACCAATATATAAACTTTCTGATTGGAAGGTGGGTTAATGAGTCCTACAAAATCCATGGCCCATCTCTCAAAAGGCTCTAACACTACTTGAGACTGGAGAGGCATCTCATCCCTGTGAGTTGGTTGACCCATGCATTGGCAACTGTTACAAGCTTGGACGTACTTCTTGGCATATTGAAATATGTTGGGCCAAAAATAGCCCATCCTTAAAATTTTATGCTTGGTCCTTTTATCCGAAAAATGACCCCCACAAGGGCCATCATGGCAAGCTTTTAGTAGATCATAAACTTCATCATCCCTCACACATATCCTAATTTCTTGGTCTAGGCATGTGTAGAAGAGGTAGCCTCCTATCCAACTATACCTAGCACTCTTTTGAATAATCTTCCTTCTTTCTGGAGGAGATAGATGTGGAGGTACCTTCCCTGCAACCAAATAATTAGCAATGTCTGCGTACCAAGGTGAGTGAGCAGATACTGCAAACAAATTTTCATTAGGAAAGGAATCATATACAGGTGAGTTATCATCATTTATATGTAATCTTGAGAGAAAATCAACAACCACATTTTCTTTTCCTGGTCTATCCACTATAGTGATGTCAAATTCTTGTAGTAGTAACAACCATCTTGTCACTCGGGCATTATTAATAGGTTTATTCATTAGATATTTAATGGTTGTATGATCAATATGAATAAATGTGGGATAACCAGTTACATAATGCCTGAATTTATTGATTGCATAAACTATTTCCCAGAATTCTCTTTCAGTAACTGTGTAATTTAAATCAGCAGGAGCCATGTTCTTTCTGATATAGTATATAGCGTATGGTTCTTTGTCCTCTTGTTTCCCTAATACTATACCAATTGAAGTTTCTAAGGCATCTGAAGAAATGTGAAAAGGTAGATCCCAATTGGGCCCTCTCAAGATGGGAGTTGTGGACAACTTTTGTTTAACATCTGCAAAAGACAATTCACAGTTGTTAGTCCAACAAAAGTCAACATCTTTTGTTAGTAGAAAAAACAATGGAGAGGCAAGTTTAGAATTTTTTTTAATGAATCTCCTGTAATACCCGACGTGCCCTAAAAACATTCTTACCTCTTTCTGAGTTGATGGAGTTGGAATGTCCAAAATTACCTAGATTTTGGTTGGATCTACCTGAATCCCTGCATAAGAGATGAAGTGTCCCAGCACTACCCCTTCGCGCATCATCATATGGCACTTTTATGTACTTAAAGAAAGATGAGATTGTCTACATATTTTGAGCACTTTTTCCAGATTATACAAAGCTTCCTCGAAATCATTACTATAACGTGTAAAGTCATCCATGAATATTTCCATACATTCATTCATCATATCAGAGAAAATACCAATCACAGCTCTTTGGAAAGTGGTTGGTGCATTACACTAGCCAAATGGGAGAACCTTGTAGAAAAATTTACCCCAAGGGATGGTAAAGGTTGTCTTATCTTGGTCTTGTGGGGCAATTTGTATCTGGTTATAGCCATTGAATCCATCTAGGAAAGAAAAATATTTTTTTCCAGCTAGGTTGTCTAAAACCTTATCAATAAATGGCAGAGGGAAATGATCCTTCTGTGTGGAATTATTTAGGGCTCTAAAGTCCACACACACTCTCCACTTACCATTCTTTTTAGGCACAATAACCAACGGTGATACCACTCACTGTCTGATATAGAATAGATGAATCCGGCATTGAGAATTTTCTGAAGTTCTTCGTTAACAATTTCTTTAAGGTTTGGGTTCATCCTCCTTTGTGGTTATAAAATGGGTCGGCATTCTTCTTTGATGTATATATGGTGGGTGAATATTTCAGAGGGAATACCTTTCATATCCATGTAATCTCAGGAAAATGCTTATTTATGTACAGTCAGTAATTTCATCAATCGGTGAGTTTCAGCAGTGGAGAGATTGGGATTGATGTTCAAGGTTTTTCCAGGTTCGACCTCCAAAGAGACACTCTTAAAACTGAATCTAGGAAATAATTCAACTATTGTTGTTTCATCATCTGTTATTATAGAATTTGCTATTAAGGCGATTATTGTTACAGATGAATCAATTTGATTGTTAGCGGTTTCTAAGAACATTTATGAGTTCATTTCTTCCTAGGCAATAGGGTCAAAGACTCTGACCAATCGATTGTGTGTGTTCTGTGTAACAACAGAGGGGTCACGAATAAAGAAGTTGATTAAATCATCCTCTGTCTCATCTTTGAAACTTAGGGCCTTTCCTATAGTTAGCAAAGGTAGAGCACTTCCATCCTCAGTGTCCATTCATAGAGAATTTTTAGGTCCTGCACTGGGTGTAGCATGAGGATACAGGGTAATTTTTTTTGTGTCATAACCATCAGAGATGGTCATGGAACCATATCTGCAACCAATGAAAGCATCAGTTGTAGCTAACCATGGTCTTCCAAAAATTAGAGTATGACCTCCTAGATGGGATATGGGTTGAAAAATGAAAAAATCAATAGGATACTCCCATAAGTCCACTGAAATGACTAAATCATCGATTACTCCTTTTGGTCTGATGGTAGAATGATCAACTAATTCTAGAATAGTAGGAGTAGGTCATATTTGTGTTCTGAGTTGTAGCAACTGCATAGTTTCTATTGGCATGATATTAATTGCTGCCCCTAAGTCAACTAGTACACGTGGAATAGATGTCTGTCCAATTTTAATAGTGACTGTAGGGTTTTCTGGGTCACCATATTTAATAGGTGGAGTTTTGCCTAACATCAGCTCAGACAAATCCCCCACTACATGCACTGTGAGGGGATCTTTAGGTTTGTGTCCAGGTTTTCTGATACAAAGGTCCCTCACAATCTTGGCATAAATAGGGACATCCCTTATCGCTTGCAGTAGTGGAATATTAACATGCATATTTTGCAATTCTCCTAGGAGATTGAAAGATGGTAATTCCACAGGCTTGATAATTTTCAGTCTTTCAGGGAATGGTGGGTCTGTTGATTCTGTAATAGGTTGGTCAATTTCTTCTGTATCAACATATGGTCTCTCCCCTTATTCCTTATCTGATTCTAAAGATGGAGCATCTTCAATTATTGGCTCAACTATTCTCCCTGATCTTAATTGTGTTTCATCACAAGGCACAAGAGTAATAGATAAGGCTGGAACATTATGTATGTCTATGTTTTAAATGGCCTTATTATTTGGGTTTGGGTTACATTGCACAAGCATTTGAGGTCATAAGGGAGGATTGTTTGGTGAGGCATTGGGAGGCAATTGCAATTGTTGTTGCTGGTACAGGGATTGGAACTGTTGTTGATAGGGGTTTGGTTGGTGATGGCTTTGATAACTGAGTTGTTGTTGAGGGCCTCTCCCGTATGGGTTCCATTTGCCATAGTGATTTGGTTGTTGGGTCATAGGTGACCATGCATTGGGATCCTGATAAGAGGGTGGCATTTGATTTGGAGGGGGGGCATTTATCTGTCCATATGGTAGCTGATTGTTCCAATAATTAAATGTTGGAGGAGAGAATTGAGAGTTCATACCTTGACCTCTTGGCTTCCATTGTCTTCTTTGTGTTATTAGATAGACAACCTTTGCTTCCTCATTAGTTTCCTTCATTGATTCTTTTACATCTGGTAGAGAGGGACATTGGTCAGTGGCATGGTCTAATTCACAAATAAGGCATACCTGGACATTGTTTAGTGGGAACTCTCTTGGTGGATGTTTCTTTCTACATTTCAGACAGAAAATGCACAATGCGTGCTCTGATTCTTCTTGTTTCTGTTTGACCTGCGAAGTATCCATTTGTGAGGAAAAAGATTTAATCATCTTTGTTTTGAAATTTTCTAATAGATTACCTATTTCTTCTCTTGTTGCTCCTCCATTGGCTGATATCTATACCCTTGAAAAAGTGGTATCCTTGGTAGCTGACTTATTCCTTGTAGATCCTCGAGAACATCTTTTGCAGAGATCTACAATGTCCTCATAGGATTCCTTAGATATATCTCCCTTTCCAAGCTTATTCAACATATCTAAACAATCTTCTCTAACTCCTTTTAGCAAAATGGTTTTCAGAATGTCCTTACTCACATCCAGATACCCATACCTTTGTAGATTATATTGGAGTCACTCCACAAATTCTTCAAGGGTCTCATCCTCCTTTTGTGACATCTTGAATATTTCCTCTCTTCGTTCCCTTGTTCGATAGTAGTCTTGGTATTTGTTCAGGAAAAGATGTCTCATTTGTACCCATGTTGAAATGTTTTCTCCTCCAAGGCTCATGAACCATCTTAACGCATTACCCTTTAATGTATATGGAAACAGTTTAAGTTTCTGCGCAGTTTTAGTGTAGTCATAGCTTCTACACAAAATGTCAAATTCAAACAGAAACTCATCCGGATCTTTAGTATATAATCCATGAAAAATTGGGAGAGCTGAGAGAGGTATGTTCTTCATAGGATCCATCCCTCATGTGGGAACATCAAAAATAGGAAAAACCAGGGTAGAGATAGTATTTTCATTGTTTACCTGATCCTCGTTGTTCTGTGGATTCTCTTGGTGGAGCTCTTCTTCATTATCCCCTTGATTATCCATATGTGCTCTTTCCCTCCACTCAATACGAAAAATGTCCCACTCTTCCTTAGTGACTATCCAACCATTGATATGATAAATAGGTTCTTCTAGATTTTCCCTGTTCCAGGCTATACCTCCTTGATCTTTAATGTTCTCTAGGGTTGCTTGTTGATTTGTTGGTGACAAATCTTCATCTTTGATTTCAGCTTCAACTTCATCCCTTGATGAGAATGATGTTTTGAGAAGGAGTATTTCTACTTACTACGGCTCACGTCTTCTTGGAGGATTTGCAGGGAAAAAAATGGATCCTCAAGAAGAATCTACTTTGGCTATAATCTCATCAATACTGGTTTGTCTTCCCAGTATGTTAGGATTTCTTCCTCCATGTCCTCTGGTACCTGTAAGGTTAGTATTTTGGGGGTTTCGTTCTCGCGTTTCGCGATACATGCAGACTATTCATTCCTAAGAAAGAAAACTAATGTGCTTACCAAAATCTATAATTATCTTTCCCCGATAACGGCGCCAAAATGTTGGGCACTTTAATTGTCTAATTGAATAGAAAATCAAAGTGCTCAATATAAATTGTCAACCCAGGGAAGTCTATTATTTCAAGATAATTGTGCACAATCTATGATAGATTATGAAAGAATCTCTAATCTAATTGTAGTAGGGAAGTTTTAAAAAAAAAAACATTATCACTAACACAATTGTGCTGATACAACTAGAGTTCTACAGATTTGAAATCATAATTGCAATCTAAACTGATGAATGTGTAAAAACCCTAGATTTCCTACTCTAATCTAACTTTCTAATTTACTTTTGTAGGAAGAAGTTCTATACTATTTGTAGAAACGAAATCTACTTATTGCAAGAAGGTACTTCACACTTTTATTTCTTGGAAACAAGATTTTAACCTAATGCAGAAAAAGGGAAAGCAGTTCTCCAACAATGCTCAACAATCGACTTCTAATTCTCATGAGACAAGTTTATGCACATCTAACAAGAAGGAACTAAATTGTAATAGCAGTTGTATTCTAGAAATGTCTAATAGTTAAATAATTCGCATTTAAAACAACTAATCTAGAATTCAAAACGGAGGGGAATCGGTGAGGAAGGTGGGCACTTTCCTTCTCACCAAATCCACTCAAAGAAATAGGTTACAACCTGCTAAAGGAATTCAATCCACTCTTTAATTCAATTGCCAAAAATGTTTGTGTACAATAAGCGTTACTTTTCTTTCTCCAGTAAAAAAAAACTCCTTTTCATTACAAAAGATTTGCTATTTAAAGTCAGAGTCATTCAGTAGAACATAAACAGAATAGTCTTGAGAATCCCTAATTCTCAAGTTGTTCATTTGATATCATTAATAAAAAATCTCGAACCCTCCTTGATCAACATCGTGAGGCAACATATCTAATCAACAGGTGTTGCAGTAGCCATATAACAACATGATTGGTGGTGTCTGTTGTAACAACTTCCAAGATTGACGGGCTTATGTTGCAGTAGTCGTGTAATAGCTTCCAGGATTGGTGGCATCCGTTGCAGCAGTCATATAACAGCTTCCGAGATTGGCGCATAGCTGTAACAACAACGAGGTTCTCGAAGTGGGTTGTTCTAAGAATTTTGATCATTAGTTAAATCATTTCATGGGTAAAATATGTGAATGTTACCAATCAAATATGGTAAGTAAATGAAAATATAAAAGCGATATGAATAGTTCATACCTTGGGAAAAAGGGTCTTAGCACTCATTATAATAGCGATTTAGCTTAGGATTAAGAAGGTTGAATGGGAATAAGATGTAGTGAAAAAGGGACATTTTTGGGTCCTAATAGCCAGGAGAAGCGAAATCAGTCAGAAAACTTCTAAAATTCAAAGTTCTAGAAACTCCAGCAGATGGGATAATAGGAGAAATAGAAACAGTAACTGGGGTTTCTGAAGGAAGATTATGAAAATTACAAGAATCACCTGGTTCAGAAGCTGAAGTACCTTCTTGAGGAGTCTTTCCTTTAGTGGTAATTTTCTTTGGGTCCACTTTAGGCATGGTTAGAGGAAACTATGGATGAGACCTCGTGTGTTTGCCTTTCAAATTGAGCTGAAACAGTGGAGTCAGACCAGTGGAGTCACCAGACAGTGGAGTCGCCAGGTGTAGGTTGCAATCTTTAGTGGTACTGAGTTATGATGCACCTTCATAATCAATAGGCTTTGTCATTCTATCCTAAAGAAAATCTTCAATTCGTCCCCAACAACGATGCCAGAAATGTTAGCATCAAAACTTACCTCGGGATTGTGGCATAGGTAAGCCCAGTACCCATACGTTTATGTGTCAAAATGAACAATTTTAAAGGGTTCGAATGGGTGCAGGCTCAAGATAATATCATTTTAACTCAGAAAACTAGACCATCATGCACCCGCAAATGAGGTCTCGATTCATCTTTAGTCAGTAAGTTGTATTAAGGGTGAGCGAGAGGAAGAAATTGAGGAGAAAATGAAAGGTCTGCTTTGGGCAACAGGTCTTCCAGCAGCCTGAGGAAAAACTCAGAATACAATATCTTCTTGGATTCAAAGTTCAGGAGACTGAAAACACTATAACCGGTCTATAATATAACATATAGTACAACTCAGTCATAAACATCCATGTCAATCCTTAAATCATGAACATTCAGTATCAGAGGTAATAAAGCATGGAAACAGGAAGTTTCCTTTCATTAAACCAAAAGTACAGATCGAATTACATAACCATATAACCAGTGTGATTTATAAAAAATTTAGAGTGCGAGAGCATAGATCGACCATCGACCCTCACAAAATATAAAAACTACATAAATATACTCAAAATTTCGCCGAGCAGAGGTGTGCTCGAGCTTCTCATCCAATTCCATACACCTGTGTCTTCTCAGTCAGACTGTGCATCTAGTCTCCTCTATGCATGCCTTCCCCTGCCAGAGGCAAGCTCTCCTCTACCATTCCTTTCTGGATTTCCATTTATGGCCTGAGACAAGGTCTAAACTACCATCTCACTTCATTAAATGCCTTTTATCGAGATTGAAACGTGGCTTAATGCCCATGGGGAGGCCACACACTTCTCTCGGATAATACGGTATATAAACGCATGATTATGAGGCCGCTCAAAGGTGGTTTGGGTTCACACCACTTTTGAGCCCACAATCCACCACCTTTTTACAAGTATTAATTTTTCCAAACCATGGCTTCAATAGTTGGACTGCTCAAGAAAATTATCGCCCGAGAATGTCGCATCCCCGCAATGGAATGTGGTCATCAATCTTGTGATATTGGGTGAGCATTTATGATCAATGGTTCAAATCGGCCCTCTTCAGATCAATGGATTAGATCTTCCCTTTTTGAATCGATGGCTGAGATCTTCTTCAGGACTTCATCTTTGACCTTTCTCATGGTGCTATACTTCGTGCAATTTTGAAATCCAAAATACTCAGGGGCCATTAATTTGGAATTCTCCTTGAATCTCCACCGCTGAAAAAATTCAACCTGTCTGTTTGTATTTTAAGCTCAAAATGAGATGTTTTGCATGTTGTTCTCAAATTATTCCTGTGTAGACCACAAACTTGGACGACATGTTTCCCTTGACAACTATATGTGATAAAAGATGGAAATGTTGATTTTGATTGTGGGGGATATATTGGCCATGTTTCCTTCTTCAAAAGCATCTGGGGCAAGGATAGGGTTGTTGAACCAATCTATATTCCCTAAAGGAATAAAATCTTTGGTTTTGATTGCACATATCGAGGCTTGGTTAGGAGTTTCAAATGCTTCCCGTGACAGAAAAAGTGCTTGGTGATGGAGTGCATTCCATGGGAAATCGGGGGTAGTGAGTTCCTCCATGATATCTTCATTGTAGTGGAAAATGTGAGAATACAGGGGATCTAGGGAGCTGACATGGGAGATTATAAAAGTTTGATTGTCCTCAAGTGGCAAAGATGTAGAGGATATATCACATATAGGTCATGATGTATCGCTTGAAATAAAACAAATGTCCAGACACTATGGGTGATAAACTGTGGTGGGGACAAAATCTCTTGTGGGAAATGAACCCGATAATTTGGAGGATTCAGAGAGATATCCTTAGACATTCAATCTGTGAACCATGGAGGGAAGGGAAGTGACTCGATTTCAGGGAAGTGTTGGCCCTTGACCAAGTTTTGAGGATCCTTGGTCATATTAGACCTATTTTTGGGACTTCGATAGGTTGTCGAAGGCGGAGCGCAAGACGAAGCAGAGATCATGGGATCTCGGCCACATTTTAGGGATTTTGGGGATTTAGGATTATATAATGGGTATGGGAATGTCGGCCCATGGGTTTACCCATGTTTAGGCATGATTTTGTAATGTATAAATAGATGTTAGGTGATGTAGTCAACATATAGAGATATGAATTGCTAAGTGAAAATGACAAGTCAGTTGTAAGTGGTTTTGAGTGCAAGTAACAGTTGTAAGTGCTTTGTGTATGTTTGCAAGGTTGAGTGCAAGTGACTGTAAGGACTGTATGTAGGCTTTGTGTTGTAACCTAGCTTGGGGAAGGAGGATCTAGCAAAGAGTGCACAGATCTCATGTCCTCTGCGAAGTTGATATGAAAACTCTGTGCATGTAAGAAGATTGAAAAAATCTAATAAATAAGACGAAGAGTTGGTGGACGTAGCCCTAGGGTGGGGGTGAACCATGTACATCCTCTATTGTGAATTCTTTGTGCGATGTGTTGATGTGTTTATGTATTTACTTGCTTAGTGATTTGATATATATGAATGATAGGTAGATATGTTGTTGCTTTGTGCTTAATAATGAGATTAAATGTTGGATCTGACATGTGTGAATGTGCTTAGCGCTTGAATATACTAGATCTGATCTATTTTGTCATGTTAAGTGTTGCTAGATGCTAGATTTGGTTGAAAACTATGATGCTATGTAATTAGGGTATTTACCTGCAAAGTGGATATTGGTTAAAAATTGATGAAATATATTGCTAAGTGATTTGTCAAGGTGTTATAATAATATATTTGTGTCCCACCTAAGGTTGCAGACACTGGAGTCCTGCAACCACCCCTGCCTATACCTCGAGTGAGACTTCATCTTCTTCAAAAGTGTTTACGAAAGGGCCGATATTTAGGGTTTTGTTGGTGCATCGTCGTAGCATTGAACCCTGGGTCTACCCCGATGCCAACAAATGGTTCCCTTGAAACTGTGATTGTTGGGAACTGAGGAGCTTTGTGCAAAGATCTAACCTAAAACTGTGATTGATGGGAACTAAGGAAAGAGAAGCTCTGTGTGAAGATCAAACCTGAAACTGTGATTACTGGGAACTGAGGAAAAAGAAGCTCTATGTGAAGATCTGACATGAAACTGTGAAATATCTGTGTGTAGATTTGTTGCCCTAGTGCGTAGTAGTCTACTTCATCTATGAAGCTCTATGCTAAGAAAAGAAGTTTGATCTGAAGAGAAGAGGTAATATATGTAAGCTTTGTGCTTTGTTAAAGGTAAAATAAGTGGAAATGTTTATTTCGAAAGTATGGATCTAGGTATGTTTGATCAATTTTTTCCTAGCTTGATAAGTAGGGCACAACTAGATGAAAGAAGAATTGATATGAATAGATCTGATAAGAATAGTGAAATATATGTTCTGCGTATGCATAGAAAGAATTTTTGGACTAACAAATGGATGCAGGATCCTAGAAAGTTTTTTTTGCAAGTTAACTACTATGATTCTAGTGCGCAGTACAGGAAAAGATGGGGATCATTTAAGAGAAAGAGAGGATTATCCCTTTGTTACAGTTGCAAAAGAACGGGTCATCTGGATAAGGAATGTCCTGGTAGAAGACCTAGTTATCTTTGTTGTAAATACATGGACCATGAAGTTTTGGATTTCCCTAGAATGATTGCTAAGCTTGAAAGAATGAATATGGAACAAGTAGACCCTGATAAAGGTCAAGAAATTGAGACCTTGGAAGAAACTCAGAAGGAATTAGAGACTGTACTATTACAGATGAAAGAAACCTTGAATGAACACCAAGATACTAATCTATCAGAGATATTAAAAGAGAAAGAGAAAATAGAAGTAAGAATAGGAGAATTCAAGATTGACTGTGTTCTGGATGAAGAAACACAGGTGAATGTTATGACATAAATAACTTGGGAATCTATAGGAAATCCTGCCATGATTCCTTCCTTAGGAGGAATAGGATTATTTAGAGGAAAATTGATAACCCTATATGGAAGACTTACCTAGATATCTATGAGTACCCATGGAACTTTGACAGAAGAAGATTTTGAGGTTGTTAAATTTATTGAGAACACCGCCGCGTTTTCTATGTTACTAGGAAAACCTTGGATTGAAAAGGATCAGGCCAAAATGAAACAAGAAGAAGTCTTAGAGAAAAAGAAGAAAGAATTAACATATTTCATGACTAGGAGTATCACATAGTTGATTGAAGAATAGGAGAACAAATCGAAGCTATGTAGGACCAGAGACTTGTATGTCAAAGTTGAAGGACACATGAGGACTTGAGACACCTATCTGTACATGAGAGTAGAGCATCTACCCCAGCTAGAGAAGAAGTATTACCCATGCACACTATGAAGGAATCTCAACAGTGAGAAGTCACTATGCCCAAAAAAGAAAAGAGAGAGAATGGAAAGAGGAATAACGAGATGAAGATCACCAGGAAGAAGGCTAGAAAGCTTAGCAAGAAGAGAGAAAAGATCAAAAATTTACAGAAGGTTCAAGAGGGAACTTCGCAGAAGGAAAATTTGAAAAACTAGAACTTCATCGGGATATCAGAACAACGTCACAAGGCACTTTTCCATGGCAAAGAAATATAGCTGTTGGGAATAATATAACCCCTATACCAACTCCACGAACAGTTAGAATGAGATGAGCCATCCCAACTTTGACGACTAGCTAATGCGACCGAAGCTCGCCTTAGTCGCGCACAAGAAGAAACAAAAAACTCCACCTAGGCCTTGAAGCAAGTATAAGAAGTAGTAGCAGAACAATGTCGATTTGCAGAGTAGGAGAAGGTTGCTCTCCAGACAAAGTTTTAAGAGAAGAAAGCATAGATTCAGTAGGAAAAAGAACAGTTTCTCGCAAAGAAACTCAAATTTCAAGAAGCAGTCAATAGAGCACTTTACTCCATGACAGGATTAGAGCCAAAGGTAGACTACTGAGTCGCACATCAAGTATACTATCTTGCAGACACTATCCAGTAGCTACAACAAAGAATAGTAGAATTAGAGCTCTGCACAGTGCCCGACACCCCACAGGAGGTGAGGTATCAAAGGGAAGCAACTAATCAAGTCACGGTTGAAAGAATCAAGGGCCTCACCTTGGAATGTAAACAACTGAGTGTTCACGATGCCCAAACATATGAGTGATTCACTGAGAATCTATAACTGAAGACACTGGAGTCACAACTCCAAGAGGTGAAGTGTCAAGAAGAAACAATACAGGCACAGTTGAAGCCCCCATCATTTGTTCAAAGAATGAAGCGATCCCAAGAGAAGCTCATTGGAAAACAACAGGTCCACACCAATCAGAGAAAAGTCATGGAAGTGACTTAGAGGCTCCAACCTATACAGGATGAGGCTTGCCAACTGTTCATAGAAATCGAAGGCCGAGGAGAAGAACTAGAGAAAGTCGTCACTGCAGGAGAACAATGCCTAGAGGGACCTGTCAACGAAGTTGTTATCCAAGAGTTCATTGAATAGGAGGTCATGGTAGAGCAACAAGTTTATGTAGCTCACGCCAAGATTGAGGATTTCTAGGTAGAATTATCCATATCAGAGTGACTCAGGATGAGTCACAGGTGAGTGTTGAGGTATGTTGGCCCTTGACCAAGTTTTGAGGATCTTTGGTCATGTTAGACCTATTTTTGGTACTTCGACAGGCTTTCGAAGGTGGAGCGCAAGACGAAGTGGTGATCGCGGGACCTCATCCCCCTTTTAGCAATTTTTGGGATTTGGGATTATGTAACGGGTATGGGAATGTTGGCCCATGGGTTTACCCATGTTTAGGTCTGATTTTGTAATGTATAAATAGATTCTAGGCGATGTAGTGAGCATATATAGAAATGAATGGATAAGTTTGAATGACAAGTCAGTTGCAAGTGGTGTCGAGTGCAAGTAACAGTTGTAAGTGCTTTGTGTATGTTTTCAAGGCTGAGTGCAAGTGACTGTAAGGACTGTATGTAGGCTTTGTGATGTAACCTAGCTTGGGGAAGGAGGATCTAGCGAAGAGTGTGTAGATCTCCTTTCCTCTGCGAAGTTGATCCAAAGAAAGATAAAAAAGAAGATGAAGAGTTGGTGGACGTAGCCATAGGCTGGGGGTTAACCATGCACATCCTATGTTTTGAATGCTTTGTGTGATGTGTTGATGTGTTTGTGTATTTACTTACTTAGTTCTTTGATATAGATGAATGATAGGTAGATCCATTGTTGCTTTGTTCTTAATAATGAGAGTAAATGATGGATCTGACCTCTGTGAATTTTCTTAGTGTTTGAATATGCTAACTCTAATATGTTTCATCATGCTAAGTGCTGCTAGATGCTAGATTTGGTTGAATACTGCGATGCTCTATAATTTGGGCATTTACCTTCGAAGTAGATATTGGTTAAACATTGATGAACTATATTTCTAAGTGATTTTTCAAGGTGTTACAATCATAGATCTATCCCAGCTAAGGTTGCAAACATTGGAGTCTTGCAATCACCCCTTTCTCTACCTTGGGTGAGACTTCATGTGCTTCACAGGTGTTGCCAAAATGGCTGATAGTTAGGGTTTTGTTGGTGCATTTTCATAGCGTTGAACCCTGGGTCTGCCCCTATTCCAACAAGGAGGTAATATTGATAGTATCTAGAGAGTGCAGGACCAGTGGTGAGGTGGTCAGATGTGGTTGAATAGGGGTTGAATGATGACCTCGATATGAAAAAATCAAAGGGCACTGGTATGTGAAGTGAGCAAGTGAGTCACAGAGAGTACAAGGGAATCTCAACCATTCGAGGATTGAGGAAGAGACATAGTGAATGTCAGTGATGTGAGCACCAAAAAGTGGTGGAAGAGAGGGATGTTGTTGAAATGTTTTGCATACTATAGCTAGCATCTAGAGAAACCAAGGTAGAGCTGGGAAATGATGAGTGTAGTGGACATATTATGAACATATGGCACAAGCAAATTTGGTTTGTAACCCTTTACTTCTTGCAATGGGGGGTTTCGTAGTAGTATTAAACGTGCTTGATGAAAGGGGGAATGATGTGGTTTCTCGAGGGAGTTGGATCAGATTGCATAACCCAGGAAGAGTAGGACATCTATTAGTGGGGTGTCCCTCTCTTTCTCATAGTGCTCAAAGAGTTTGAACTCGGGGAGGAAGTGGAGCTTTGGGATTTTTCTTCTTCCATCTACCCCTAGAAGTGGCAGTGGTGCTATAAGTTGGGGGTGAGGGTGGTGAAGCCGGAACTTGTACTGGAATATGCATCGGGATTCCCTCTGGCTGAGGAGGGAGATATGGTTGAGGAACCATCATGTGTGGGTGTAGATACCATAGAGGGATGGAAAGCACCATGTTAGGAAGGGTAAACATCTCGACTACCTGAAATGATTGAACTCCAGGTGGGGGGTAGAAGAAGGGAATTTGAGTAATGGCTTAAGGGATTGTCTCCCAAACCAAGATTTTCCCCTAGAGGGGGGGGGGAATCAGAGATAAGTGGTGCAGTAGGATTCTCAAGGAATTCCTGAGGTAATATTTCTTCAACTGGTGGAATGTTGAGGTGTGGATATGCCTTAGTGGGAGGAATGGTGTCTCAAGTGTCGGTTCCATTAGAATATATGACACACACTTGTGTTGAAGAGTGTATGAGAGGTGGTGCTCCATCATGGATGGATCTTTGAAAATTATGGGGCCCATGTCAATGAGCGAATAAGAATCTAAGCTAGTGCAAACAAGAGGCATGATGTTATCGATGTTGGTGGAGTCGTTAGGCTCGTAATGTGTAATTTGGTCGATGGTGATGATTTTCCCGTTGTGGGGGAACATCATCGTTTGAAAAATAGAAGAGGATATTTCATTCATAGCGTACATCTAGCTACATCCAAACAAGATATTGTGATCGAGCAGGGCATCAATAACTTCAATGTCAATAAGGATGGTTTTTCCTCCGAGTTTGACAGGGACATTTTGGAAGAGCCTTTTAGGGGAGGATGGTCGACTACCATAGGCTTTCAATTTGATGGAAGATGGTACTAGCTCATGGGAGCCAAGTTTTTTCCATACAGTTTTGGACGTGATGCATGTGGATGCACATTAATCGATGATACACCGATGAATCGTGATGTTCTGAATATTTACTGGTGTTTAGAAATCTACCAGAGAGGGGAGGCATGGTTCTTCGCTATCTAGATCAAATGTGATGAGTCTAGTATCAGCTGGTTTGACTTCCCCCAAGGTGGAAAGTAAGGATTTTCGCTAAGTTGGACAGGTTTGGAGGACCTCTAAAACAACAATCATTGCAGGAGACTGTGACAAGTCATCGACCAGACTGTAATTGTGTGTCACCCTTGCCTGAGGGTTATTGACATTCTGTCATAATGGAATTCAAGGTATATGAATGGTAGGTTCAGTATTAGGGCATGGAATCATGAAGGGTTGTTCGGTTGTAGTTGGAGACATTTTTGAGGTGGGTGGATTATTTTCAGGGGCCACGATGTATTGACGACCGCACATTTGCAAAAGAATCTCTTATTCTCTAGTGAGGAGGATATTGTGATTCGCTGGATTTCCAGGGTGGATGGGCCCTCAGTTTTGATACTGCCCCATTTGTGGTAGCGCAGGGTGTACCTCCTGTTGGGTATTCATCACACCTTGGTGTGGAATAGGGTTTTTCAAAATGTCGGGGGTGGTTGTTGCAAGTACTATTGTGGGGCCTACTAAGGGGTAGGCGATGCTAGAATACATGGTGCATTCATGGATTCTTTCATCCTTTTGAAGTCGAAAATTTGGGGTAATTGTGAGTATAATGTCCATACTCATCGAAAAGAACGTAAGGGAAGTTCATCATTAGGTTTTTGTTGTTTTTATTTCCTTGGCGTTTTTTTTTATTGTCCCCTTAGGGGTTCTGGTTACCTTGATTCTAGTTTCCCCCAATGGGTTGGTTTTGTTGGGGGTTATTTCCACCTAGTCCTGGGTTATTATTGTTTTGGTTTTTTCCTTTCTTCTTGGAATTATTTGACTAATGGGATAGATTTTTTGTATTCAACTGTTCAAAAGTATGAATATGTTGAATGGGAGAGGGATGAACAAAGTTAGAATCGACATGTGGTTGTCCATGTGGAGGAGCCACAAGCTGTGGGGGACTAGGAAATGGAAAGTACAGATTTTTTTGTGGAAACAATCCGTAGGGTGCATAGGAAGGTGAAGAAGTTTATTAGTGCCCAGGTTATATGTTGAGGTAGAAGGTGAACCCAAACTTGGTTGAGAGGCTAGACGCATTATGGATGTTGGTGAGGGTCCACTCATGGGTGGGTGGGGGGCAACAAGATATGGTGGTTGGTAAGGGGGAGGAGGGTAATAATGCAACCCTCCATATGGTTTCGAATTTTGAGGGGCACCATACATAGGTGGTGGTTGGCTGTAAGGGTTGTGGTGTGTTGTGGTACCAATAAACCCATCCACAACATGAGACATTTCAGGTTTTTCCTAGCCAAATTGTACAGGTCTGGGTGCATCAAGTAACACTATGTATACGTAACCTGATTGAGTATAGACAAGTTTTAACTATTGGGCCTTGATGATGGATTCCTTTTTAGACTAAGGAAAATTCAATGCTACATCCTTGACAAGTACAAAAATGAGTGATTTTAGAAACCAATTGAGGCGTTGTTCTTTGGTGGTTTCTTCTTTACATAAACTATGTTGTCGACGCCATTCATGGATCTGGTTGGCTTTTTTTAAACTGGTTTAGAACTTCTCTCTGAGTGAAAACAAACCTCAACTATGCATGTTTCCATGAACTGGTAGTTGAAAAAAAACCAAAACATCTTTGGCTAAGGATTAAAAAGTCACACGGGACCCTTATTTTTCGTCCACATACCATTTGGCTGATGGACTAGTGAGTGTTCGTTGAAATAAACTTAAGAGGATGGAGTCATCCATGATGTTGTTTGAAGAGCACCATAAGTGGAAGATCATAACATGGTTGGAGGGATCTTCCTCTGGTTTTCCTTGAAATTTTGGAATATCTAAAGGTAGTTTGGTAGGCATATTGGGCCGTGTGGGGTCATGTAAAATGGGATAATTCATGAGTTTAGTCAAATCAGGAATGTTGAGAGATGCAAAGTATGGCATAGGGGGATTTGGCAGAGGATTAGTTCCATCCATTGTGTGAGTAGGAAGTGGATCTGACCCTTGAGAGGGATTTGGTGGGGTTGTACTTCTCCTTTGAGAAGAATTTTTCCCCTCGCCACCTTGTGAAGGACAGCTAGTGGATGTATGTCCTTGGGAATTGTACCCAAGTAAAGTGGAACCAAGTAAAGAGGATCCCAAAATAGTAGCACTCACAGAGGTGTGATATGGTTGAGTCGATGAGTTGGAAAGACTAGGAACTCCTCCTAGAATAGGAGTGGGGTTTTGAAAGCATATGGAACGATGGGGATTATGTGGGTCACCTATGATGTTCGAATGGCAATGTGAATGTGTGAAAATGGTGCTGAGAGCAATAAATTAACAAGAGATTTGTATAATTTGGACCTTCACAAGATAATATAACTCACAATTGCATGTAATCAAATGAGAATCACACATAAATCAAATGTAAGTAAACAAACATGTGGGTAGGTGAATTTTGTCTATGTGGGGGAACAAATAAAACAAATGCTCATTTCCTAAAAGACATATCGTCCTTCCTCTCAAATAACACTAGACCTTCCAATAGCACTCAACAGTGGGGTTAGAAGCCACCAAAAGAGGAACTAGTGAAGGATGAAATAATAAGTTATAATGAGGGGTAGAGGCTGCATATCTCAAAAGAGCTGGTGATATTTCCCAATAGCCACACAAAATTGGATCAAGGTTCAATTGCAGCCCACAATTGCCACCTGGGTAGATGTCCTAAATTTGGTCACTAGGTACCTCGATCAAAGTGCGACATTTATATTTCTAGCCTCATAAATGGGTCATGGGATGGATCCCTTCGAAGAGTTGGGTGACTCAAGGGGGGACACACAGAAAAACCAGACCTCAGCCTTCGACCCTTCATGGGTATCTCCCTACCTTATGGTGTAGGAACACTTCACTTGGATTTTTTTTGAAAGTTCCCTATTTGTCAACTTCTAATGTTTGAAAATATGAGAACCAAATAACAAGGGGTTATTTGGACACCTACCCCAAGATCCTACCTAGACTAAAAATTTTTTTTGGCACCTCCTATGGAGGAAAACATAGTGAGGTTTTTAAAAAAAATTAGATTTGGTGGGATGAGAGATTGTGGGTGTGAACCAATATCATTTGAATTAAGCGGGTGTGGATAATTTCTCAAGAAATAGTGGGACATTTCAGAATTCCTTTGGGGAAATCCTACTTCAACCTCCACAATTCAAGATGGAAGTTATGTGAGTGAGGGGTGACTTTGTGTGTGAGCAAGTGAAAAATAGTGTTCCAAATTTTAATAAGTTAGATGTGAATTTGCAACATGTGGACTTCATGTGGTCCTTACAAACCTTTTTTAACTAGCTTACTAACTTTCATTGGTACAACCTTGCATAATTTTTAAAAGCCCTAAAGAACTAGCATGTGGACATATGGGTCCTTACCAATCCTTTAAACTTCCTAAATGTTGTTTACACTAAGAAATATTGAAAAACTATCCTAGATTGCAAGCATGTGGGCATGTATGGGCCCATTACTTTGATATTTAAACTTCCCTAGTGACGTAAACTAAGAAAGAAATTTCAAGAAACTATCCTAATTTTGAGACATGTGGGAAAGTATGGGCCCTTAAAACTTTAAGATGATTTCAAAAGAAACTAAGAGTAGACCTAGGGGGGCTTTGTCCTCTCCTAAATATTTTTTGTTAAGGGAGATTAAATGTCCCTTGAACCACCTTTCTGATTCTCAATATTTCTCTATGGTTTGAGAGAAGAGAATACTCAATGACCAAAGTTAATTTATGGTCCCAATTTAAGTGTTTTTATATGTGATAGCAATAATCTCAAATTAAATTTTACACAACAAACAATCCATCCATGTGGAAACCAAAGAAAAAGAGGAGAATATTTGTTTTTTTTTCCCCTCTAAATGCCTATGTTTAGATAACCTTCCATATGGAAAAAGGAGTCTAAGTGGAGTGCACGGGAATTACAAATTGCATGAAAGCAAGAATCTGGAGGCTAGGGGACCTTAAATCATCACAAAAACCCTTACAATTTTGAAAATCTGGATATGTGCATGGGTTACAATTATGAAAGGTGCACAATTGATGCACAGTGTACAAAATGTGTAGAGAAGAGAATCCTGTGGCGTGCACAATGTGTTGAGTGTTGTCTATTAGATGGAATATCCACGCACTTTCTGATACGCGCCGGGGAATTATTTTTTGGTGAAATTCTCTTCCTCCAACTTAGGATTTTTCTTTTGATAGGTAAGTCTAGGATGGTTTTGGTACCTGAAAGAAAAATTGATTAAAAAGAACTTATCTCTAAGCCCAAATAGGGTGGAATTTGATACCTTTTCCCCAGCATGGTTGCCAATTTGTTGTTCCTATTTCATCACTTGTGTGAGAAAAACAATGGCACTTGCATGCCTAGTTGGGATTTCTAGACAAGACCAAAGTCCGTGAGTGGGTTAAACAAGCCAAAAACACATAATAAACAAATAAAACAACTAAAACAACTAAGAAAATAAAAACTAGAATGCACAAGAAACTTAGAACCATAAACAATCAATCAATCACCAATATAATACCACCAATGGACAACTATATTAGTTGGAAAAACACCATAGAGAAAAATGAGGACTTATGGCTACCCTCTTCCTCCTTCGGAGGGATATTGAGCTCCCTAATGGAGATATTTTCTTACAATGGAAGAAAAATGGAAAATGATGAAGAAAATAAATGCCTATTTCCTCAAGAGGTGAGTGGAATGGCCTATAGCAAGGATGCTTGAGTACTCCAAGGAGAAAAGAGGATTTTCAAGGGAGAATTGAGGCAGCATAACAATACTATGAAGATCTTGGTTTCTTAGTGCACCCATGGCTTTCATTTATAGAATTGCTTTAAGAAAAAATAAAATTGGTTCTTGGGGTGAACATAGGGCATTTTAGGGCACCCTTTATTCCTTGACCACCCCCTCATTCGAATTTCACTTACATAGGGAGGTCAAATCAGGTTGGGAGTTGTTCCATAAGTGGTTGGGGGGTCGAGAAGAACCATAAATGAATCGTTCATAGGAGTGCGCAGATTTTATCATACACAGTCATGCATTTGGCGCATTGTGCACTCTGAGGGCTTTGTTGGCCTGCACACTGTGCACACGCTTCCTTTAGTGATTTTGTGCATGTCAATTTTTTCCCAATTGTATAGTTTTTTTCCTTTTGAAATGCATTTTAGTGTTGTAGGTGAACTAATTGTTGTTGGCATTGTTGTATTTCTGTAACCATTTGTGTGTAATGTTGCAGACAAAATTTCAGTGATAACAAAAGTGTCGAAATCTTTTTGTTGCTTTCCTTCCCACTGAAAAAGTGTTCTTCACACTAGTTAAGGCATGTAGAGGAGTTGATATGAAGGAGAAGTTGGGAATTAATCTCCTCCAATATTGGACTGAACCTAAGAAGCTTCGAACTTCAGTTACACCTTTTTGCTCAGGCCAATTTACAATTACAACAATTTTGGAAGGGTCAATTTTCAATTGTCCTCCTCCTACAATATGACCTAAGTACACAAGTGCGGTCTTTCCAAATTCACAATTAGACAATTTTACATACAAATTTTCCCTTTACAAAGTATCCAATACTTTCTTTACATGCCTCACATGCTCATCCCAAGTCCCACTAAAAACAAGAATGTTGTATAAATATACAATCACAAAGTCATATATGAAAGGCCTGAATACATCATTCATCACACACATGAAAGTTGTCAGAGAATTACAAAGCCCAAATGACATAACCAACCACTCAAACAATCCCTGTTTGGTTTTAAAGGAAGTTTTCCATGCATCCTATTATGTGACTCTGATTTGATGATATCCACTGTGTAAATCCAACTTAGTGAAATAGACAACATTATTCAATTGATAAAGTAAATCATCTATGCAAGGAAGAGGGTATCTCTTTTTCACCATGATTTTATTTAAAGCTTGGTAATCAACACACATTCTCCATTTTCCACCTTTCTTTGGCACCATCATGATCAAAGAACCAAAAAGAGATGAACTAGGCCTAATGACCCCTTGATCTAATAAGATCTATACCTACTTCTTGATCTATGTCATCTCTACAACTGACATCCTGTACATGCACACATTAGGAAGAGGAGAATCCTATTGAACATGTATTGTTAGCACAATATTTGTAAAGAGGTGTTTTTCCCTCAGAAAATGGAACCTTGGTGAAAAGGTGCACGAAAGAAAGGGGAAAAAACCCACTTTTGCATTTTATCCTAAGTTTTTGGGCAAATGATGGTTTGGGCGTGTAGTGATAAAGAATGCACCCAAATGTGTGACTGATATTGGAGCACTCAGATCCACGATGCACAGTCCATATCAGACCCCCCACCCCCCTCGACCTTCTTCCTTTAACGAGGGGAGGCGTTCCAGTAGGTGGTTTTCTAGCATGGGCCCCACACTATCGTGTCAACTCCTCATTAAATCAGACCTCCCCCCTATGAACTAAACCTCTTACCACCTCCCCCCCATCCGAGATAACCTCCTTACCGATTCTCGATACTGCTCTCACCTATCCTTGAAATCTTTCTTCCACTCAACCTTTCCCTCTGCCTCTCACATCTTCCTTTTCCCTCTCGCCTCTCTTCCCCCTCACACATGTCCTTGACTCATCGTCCTCCCAGCCTATCATCATTTTTCCTTCCCTTATCCATTTCTTTTTCCGCCCCTCACCTCGTCACATTTGTCTCCCATGTCACCTCCACCTATATTGTTGTCCCAACTACCCTCTTCTTCTATGGCCTCTTCCCCTGCCACCGTGTCACCTTCTCATGACACATGACTCTGAGACTTTTCACCTCGATGCCCACATTCTGATCCCCATGCTTTCCCAGTCACCATTTTTTCACCACATCTTTCCACCTGGCCTCCAATCACTTGTCATTCCATGTCAGTTTTCACCAACCATCTCACCATCTCTTCTTCATCGGCCTCCACATCCATCTGTCATCTCTCTGAGAAAGTATCCATAAATATCTAGGTGGCAAAGGAGTAGTGTGTGGCCGACATGTTTTCTAGGTGCAGGTGTTGACTTTACCCATCCTCATCCCAATGAGGCATTTAATGGAAGTAGATGAGGTAGTTGAGACATCGTCTCCTTCCATAAATAGAAGGCCAAAAAAAGGATCGACCATGGAAGCAGGCTATCAGCACAGTCTGCCAAAATATCACGTGCACGTTCAAACTTACAGGGATCTCGTCGACTTAAAACTTTGACTGAAGTGGTGTTTTGTTCTGGGTATATCTAGGTAGTTTTGTTATTTTTTTATGGTTGATGGTTAAGCTACGCTCCTGTATTGTAAAGCTTTGATGAAACTCTAGTTCTCTGATTCTGTAATGCTATTTGATAGTTCTTATTCAATCTAAATCATCCTTATTTTCCATCCCTTTTTCCTATGATACTGAATGGCTCGGGCATCGATGATCCCGTTGAGTGGTTGTAACTATATTGTGATGTATGTTTGATTTCAGTCCAGTTATAACTTCATTCAGTTTCCTAAAACTCTAAATCAAAGAAGATATTATTTTCAAAGTTTTTTCTCCTTAGGTTTCTAGAAGACCAGATGTCCATAGCAGACCTTTGCATTTTCTCTCCAAGTTTTTCCCCTTACTCACCCTTACTACAACTTACTGACTAAAATTAAATCAAGACCTCATTTGCATGTGTATACCGATCCATTTTTCTGAGTTAAAGTGATATCATATTGAGTTTGCGCCCATTCGACCCCCATTAAATTTATTCATTGTGATATACAAATTGATGGGTACTGGGCTTACCTCCCCTGCAATTAGGAGGTGACTTATAGTGCTAACATTATGGTGCCACTGTCAGGGATGAATTGAATATTTTCCCTAGGATAGAATGAAAATGAGATTATGATTCTAAAGGTGCATCAGATATCAGAACCATTGAAGATTGCAGTCTACACCTAGAGACTCCATTGATGTGAATCCCTTGTTTCAACTATGGCTTCTAGAGGCAGACACATGAGGTCTAATCCACAACTACCTCTAGCAACACCTAAAGTTGACCTAGAGAAAATTATCAGAATATGAAATATCCTCTAGGAAGGAACTTCAACTGCTATACCTAGTGATTCTATTCATTTTCATAATCCTCCTTTGACAACTCCAGTAGTTGTTTCTCATTTTCCTATTACATCATCTATTGGATCTTATAGAAGTTTAATTTTTGGGACTTTTCCTACTCATTTCCCCTCTCCCAGTTTTTGTGTGGAAGTTTTTGACACTCCTATACCCCCATGAGTTGTACCCCGGTCTGAACCCAAAACCCCTGAAAATTTTCCCACTATGAGCTTCACTACTCATCCTCCTATTAAAATTTCTTCTTTTATAGAAAGGGAAACCTAATTTCCCTCAAGCCCTGTATCTTTTTCCTCAAATCCCCTTCTATTTACCTTTCCTCCTAGAGGCTCAGTTCCAGCCTCCCCTGTTCAAGCTACATATCCTCTTGGTTCTCCTCTAGTTATCATCCCTATGGTAGGTGCTAATCCCCCTAGGAACAAAATGTATCCCATAGTGGATGGAAGATACGCCCCTCTAATCCTAGCTCAGCCAATGAATTCTCTCCCTACTGGAGATTACCTAAAATACATGCCCAAATTCACAGCAGAAGAAGACATAAACACCTTGTTTCCTTCTACAGTTATGCAGACAATCTAAATATTGAAAGCAAGGATGTGTAGATGAGATTTTTTGTCTAGAGCCTTGATGGTGAGGCTAAGAAATGATTTAGGGGATTTATCCATGGATCCATTGTTGGGATTGAAGCTTTAGATGATGTTTTCTTGATATAGTGGGAGGATAAAAAGGACTTTATGTATTATATCACAGATTTCAGGTCCCTAAAAAGAAAAGAGGGATAATATGTCTCTGACTTCTCCAAACGATTCAACAAAATGTACAATAAGATCCCTGCTGAGTTAAATCCTATAGATGCATCTTCCAAAATTACTTATGCTAGTTCTTTCAACCCTGATTTCTACCTCCTGTTAAGAGAGAGAAGATCTACTTCCTTGGCTCATATGCAAGAGTCAGCCCTAGAAGTAGAATCAAACACATTGGAAATTGACAGACTTAGGAATAAAGTTGACAGAAACAGAGGAAGGGGGAGATATGAAACTTCATCCTTAGGTTCCTCTGTGTCCCATCCTCAAGTACATGAATTGACCAAGATGTTAAAATCGCTTTCTGCAGAGATGGAGAAGATGCAATTCGAAGGGAAGAAAGGTTATAAGAGTGCCCAAGGTGTTGATAATAGAGGTAAGTTCAAAAGACCAAATAATACCCCTCGGATAATTCTAAGAGAGACTCGAAACAGAGATAGGTATGATCAGAAAATCCAAACCCCTCACTAAAATAACCTCGTTATCAATGAATAAGGAGAGGAAGAAGAGCTTGATCCTGAAATCCATTGTCCTGGAGACACCTCCCGATTTCCCCATTTGACCCAATATGGATATGAGGAGTCCCTTATGGATATCCAAATAAATGAGTTGAGTAAGGGGGAGAAGACCAATAGTAGTCCCAATAAATATAACCTTAGGTCTAAGAAGAAATAAGGGAAGTCTGGCATTCCTGATTAGACTTCCATATCATAGAAGTTTGCTAAAGACACAACAAGCAAAAGCAAGGAAAAGAAAACACAATACTCCTCACTAGTAGCCAAAGTTCTTGTCCCAAAAGTGAGATAAATTACGAAGTCCCACTCCTATTTTAACTTTGAGCATTAAATTCAAAATATTAGGATCCCTGTACCCCTTTCAGAACTATCCAAGCATGAAGATTTAAAAAAATCCCTCTCTAAGATGTTGCAGTCTGATCCATCATGCCATTCCATAGACTCAGTAAACCTCAAAGATGAAAAGCCAATAGTCACCTTAGGTCCTTTTATATAATATAGATATGACTCATCCCCTCCCTTCTATACATCTCTAAAAATACATGACAAGGTGTTGCATAATTTTTTGATGGACTTAGGGGCATCTCATAACCTCATTCCCAAAACTGTCATGGAAGAACTTGGATTAGAAATCACAAAACCTTATCATGATTTGTATTATTTTGTTTCAAGGAAACTGTAGTGTCTTGGGGTCATCAAAGATCTGGTTGTGACCTTGTTTCATTTGCCCATGAAAATTCAGTGGTAATGGATATCATAGTAGCTGATGTTCCCCCCAAGTTTGACATGATTTTGTCAAGATATTGGATAAAAAGACTTGGGGGAACATTGTGGATGGACCTCACATATGCTACCATTCCTGTGTTTGGGGGGGAGTATAGAAGATTGTATAGAGAAGATCAGTTGGTATACATTATTAGTGATGAAGCAGACCCCACCAACCATCCTATTTTTGCACTCGATACTGATTTGGGATCCATCTTATTGTAGCTCACTGATGCCCCTGAACCCCCACTTGAAATTAGAAAGTAGTCCCTTACTCTCTATGAAGATTCTCCTCTGATTAACTCTGTTTGAAAAATGTTCTTTGATGGAGCCTCTTCTAGATAAGGTGTTGGTGTTGGAGTGGTCTTTGTTTCACCTATTCAAGAAATTATATCTATGCCCTGGAAGTTAGAATTTGAAACTACCAATAATGTGGCAGAATATGAAGCTCTTGTTTTGGGTTTGAGGGATGCAAAATACCTGGGGATTGAAGAGATATTAGTTTTTGGCGATGCTGAATTAATTGTCCATCAAATCATAAATATTTATCAAGCCAAACACCCTTGTCTCAGAAGTTATAGAAACAAAGTGTGGGATTTAATTGACAATTTTTTCTTAGCTTTCAACATTTCATTTGTTCCAAGAGAAGAGAATGCCATGGATGACTCTTTGGCTGTCTCAACAAGTAATTTCAGATTCCCCTTACCACTTAAGCTCAGGTATGATGTAGAAGTGAAATATAGACCCTCTATACCTGACAATGTCAAGCATTGGAAAGTGTTTGAGGATGATCTTGAGATCAAAAGATTCCTGGAGACTGTTGATGAGTTTTATGCATTACACATTGATAAAGATCCTGATTCTGAAATAAACTCTCATGCTGATATTTTTCTGAACAAAATTGCTAATCATCATATTATCTAGTTGCCCAGTAATCAGAGTCCAAAGGGACTAGTTCCTTTGGAAAGACTATTTGACAGAAATGATGAGGCATTAAAGGGCAAAGTTTCAAATGAGGATGTTGATGTAGATGAGTGAAATATTGGTACAGAGAAGGATCCAAAATTTGTCAAGTTGTCAGGCATCCGTTCAAGGGAACAAAGGGTCAAGTATGCCAAGCTGATAAAAGAGTTTTCTGATGTGTTTTCATGGACATATCAAGATCTTAGAATATACGACACAAGTTTCATTGAGAATAAGATCCCATTGAAAGCAGAGGCCAAACAATTTAGGATGAAATTAAGACAAATAAATCCTATGTTGATGCCTATTATGGAAAGGGAGGTAAAGAAGTTGTTGGATTCCCAAATCATTGTCCCTTTGAGGTATTCTAAATGGGTGGCCAACCTAGTCCCAGTAAGAAAGAAGAATGGAGAAATCATATTGTGTGTCGATTTCAAGAACCTGAACAGAAGATCCAAGAAGGAGAATTACCCTTTACCAAAGATGGAATACATATTGCAAAGGGTGACAGGTGCATCCAATATTTTCGTGATTGATGGATTTTTTGGCTATAATAAAATCCTTGTCTTTCCTGAAGACAGATAAAATATGGCCTTCACCACTCGTTGGGGAATGTTCATGTATGCTATGATGCCCTTTGGATTAATGAAAGTAGGGGAAACCTTTCAACGAGATATGGACATCACCTTCATTGGAGAAAAGGATAAATTTGTAGTCATCTACTTGGATGAAATCAAATTTTTTCCCAGGTCTGATAATGAACATTGTCAGCATCTGAGAAAGGTCTTCTTAAAATGCAAAAAAATTGGTCGCTCCCTAAATCCCAAAAAGTCTTTATTTTCCATGCAGGAGGGAAAATTGTTGGGGCACATAGTATCACCTGAGTGAGTCGGAATTGATTCAAGTAGAGTAGAATCTATCCAAACATTGTCACTTCCCCGATACAAGAAGGAATTTCAGTTCTTCTTGGGAGAAATAAACTTTTTAATAAGGTTTGTTTCATAGTTTTATGAATTGGTGAAGCATATCACAACCATGCTCAGGAAGGGGAATGAAATGAAATGGACTGTTGAGTCTAGAAACTCTTTCAACCAAATAAAGAAAGCCTTAACTGAGGCACCTATGCTTATCATTCTTGATTACTCCAAAGATTCTCTAATTTTTTCCTTTTCTTCTTTTGATACAGTAGCAACTGTTTTATTGCATAAGAATGTTGAAGGGCTGGAGAAACATATTTCCTTTTTTAGCGGAGCACTAAGAGATGCAGAGATAAAATATAACATCATGGAAAAGTAGGCCTATGCTTTGGTGAAATCCCTCAAGGCTTTCAGAATATATGTCAGTCATTCAAAAGTTATTGCATATGTTCCTTCAGTTTTTGTGAAGGACATTCTCATTCAGCCTGACATAGATGGAAGAAGGAGCAAGTGGATTTCCAAAATCCTTGAATTTGATCTGGAAATAAAGCCCACCAAACTAGTTAAATGCCAAGGTTTAGACCAGTTATTGGTTGAATCTAATTGCAAAGATTTAAGGATTAACTGCATCAACATCTGCTCAGAAAATCAACAAGCTAAGTTTTCTTATACAGGCCCACAAGTCAGCCCTCCATTGTCACAATGCATCTGGTACAAATATATTATATTTTTTCTGCAAGAGTTGCAACCTCTAGATGGTATGGGGAAGAGCAAGGAAAGAGATTTAAATCTTAAAGCGATTAAATATTGCCTTATTGATCAAGTCTTATTTTGGAAATTCCCTCTGCAAGTGTTTTTGAGATGTTTAGACCCACCAGAAGCCCAAAATATTATGTTTGATTTTCATGACAGTCTATGTGGGGCACATCACTTCTGGAGAACCATAGCCTATAAAATTCTCAGGGCTGGGTATTTTTGGCTACACTATTCATCGATGTTTGTGCAAGGATCAGGGCTTGTGTTAAGTGTCGGAAATTCTCTGGGAAGCATCAACTCAAGTCTTTTCCATTGAAGCTTGTGGTAGCTTCAAGACCCTTTCAATAGTGGGGCCTAGATGTTATTGGGGAAATTCATCCAACTCCAAATTTTTAGCACAGGTGGGTCTTGACTTCCATGGATTACTTTACCAATTGGAGAGAAGTTATCCCCACAAGGATTGGTTCTCACAAGGTAATCATTGGTTTTCTTGAGGACATTAGAGCAATATTTGGTTGCCGAAGAAGGATTGTCACTAATAACACTGCATTCTTCAAGGCTGAGCCATTGATATAGTTTTGTGAACAGTTTGGAATTTCACTTATTCACTCAACTCCTTACTACCCCCAAGGGAATGGATTGGCAGAGTCCTCTAACAAGAGCCTTATATAAATTATCAAAATACTACTAGTGGACAACAATAAAGCATGGGATTCAAAGCTTAGATTTGCTATGTGGGCTAATAGAGTGACAACAAAGAGATTCCTTGGTGTCTCTCCTTTTCAACTTGTGTATGGAGTTGAGGCCATCTTTCCTTATTAGCTCACCTTGCTAGTGGAAAAATTATTCCAAGACTACCAAGGGGATCCTGATGATATGATCAAAAGAATGGAAGAGCTGGTAGAAGTGCAACAACTAGAGAGAATATACTGGAAAAAGCACATGAACATCAAGAGAAGGTCAAGCAAGATTTTTATAGAAAAGTAAGAAAAGAGGATTTCCAACTAGGAGACTTAGTAATCAAATGGGATGCACCCAAGCAGGACAAAGGAAAGCATAACAAAGACGAAGCCTTGTGGATCGACCCCTTCAAGATCTCTCAGAAGTTTCCAAATAATACTTATAGGTTGCAGAATTTAGAGGGTGATGAATTTTTTGGTGGCCCTGTTAATGGGAATTTTATGAAAAACTTTTTTTCTTGAGCCATGAATGGCCTCCCATGTCATTGTAAATATCATTTTTCTTTCTGTTTTAATAGCTGACTCCACATACCAACACCAAGGCACTAAATCTTATGAAGTTCTTAGAGCCTCGCAGGGACGTCTCTATCCCCCATGGAGCCTAATGTTAGCACAATTTTTGTAAAGAGGTGTATATCCCTCAAGAAATGGAACCTTGGTGAAAAGGTGCATGAAAGAAAGGGGAAAAAACCCACTTTTGCATTTTATCCTAAGTTTTTGTGAAAATGATGGTTTGGGCGTGTAGTGCTAAAGAATGCACCCAGATGTGCAGTCGTGATTGGAGCGCTCAAATATATGGTGCACAGTCCATATCGGATACCTCTCTACCTTCTGACTTTAATGAGGGGGGGGGTGTCCAAGTACGTTGTTTTTTGGTGTGGGCCCCTCACTATCGTGTCAACTCCTCATTAACTTAGACCCCTCCCATGCTAAACCTCTTACCACCTGCCTCCCCTCCAAGATAATCTCCTTATCTCTTCCCAATATCGCTCTCGCCTACCGCCGACACCTTTCTTCCACTCAAACTTTCCCTCTTCATGTCACATATTCCTTTTCACTCCCACCTCTCACCCCCACACACATGTCCTCCACTCATCGCCCTCCCAACCTATCACCGTTCCACCTGTCCTTCTCCCTTTCCACTTCTGCCCATCACCTCCCGACATCTGTCTCCCATGTCACCTCCACCTATATTTTTGTCCCCACTCCCCTATGCTTCCATGACCTCTCCCCTTGCCACCGTGTCACCTTCTCGTGTGACATCACCCTGACACTTTTTCACCTCGACGCCCAGTTCCTGACACCCATACATTCCCCGTCACCATTTTGTTGTCGCATCTTTCTACCTGGCCGTCAATCACTTGTTGTTCCATGTCAGTTTGCACCAACCATCTTGCCAAATCTCCATCGTCAACCTCCACGTCCACCTCTCGGCTCTCTGAGAAAGTATATAGCAAGATCGAGATGGCAAAGTAGAAGTGTGTGTCCGACACATTTTTGAGGTGAAGGTGTTGACTTTACCCATCATCATCCCAATGAGGTACTTAATGGAAGTGGGTGAGGTAGTTGAGACATTGTATCCTTCCATAAACAGAAGGCCAGAAAAAGGACCAATGGTGGAAGCAGGTTGTCAGCGAAGTATACCAGAATATCGCGTGCATGTTCATCTTGATAGGGAGCTCGCCGACTCAAAACTTTGAATGCAATGGAATTTTGTTTTGGGTATATCTAGGCAACTTTTTTATTTTGTTATGGTCGATGGTTGTGATATGCTCCCGAATTGTAAAGATTTGATGAAACTCTCATTCTTATATTCTCTAATGGGATTTGAGATTTCTTATTCAATCTAAGTCAGCCTTGTTTTCTATCTCTTTTTCCTTTGATACTGAATGGATCGAGCATGTATGATCCAGTCAAGTGGTTGTAACTATATTATGATGTATGTTTGATTTCAGTCCGGATATAACTTCATTCAGTTTACTAAAAATCTAAATCAAAGAGGATCTTGTTTTCTGAGTTTTTTCTCCTTAGGTTGTTGGAAGACCAGATGTCCATATCATACCTTTACATTTTATCAGCAAGTTCTTCCCCCTACTCACCGTTACTACAACTTATTGACAGAAATTAAATCAAGCCCTCATCTACCTATGCATACCAGTCTAGTTTTCCAAGTTAAAGCGATATCATCTTGAGTCTATGCCCATTCGACCCCCCTTAAATTTATTCATTGTGACATACAAACTGATGGGTATTGGGCTTACCTCCCCTACAATCAAGAGGTGACTTTTGGTGCTAACATATCTCATGTTGGATTTCCCTCTTAGTAGGTAATACATCTTGTTCCTAAAAAATATCATCATACTTAATAACAATATCAATTAATTCCTTTTTATGAGATGGGTCACACCATTGGAAAGCGTTGGATGTCCCAACATATTTCTCTCTTCCGACCATGAATACATATATCTTATTAGTGTTTGTGAGTCTTTTCATTTGACCTGCACTAACAAGTGTTGCATTTACCCTCATGTTGTGAGCTCTAACAATATATTCCACTCCCCCCTTAGTAAGGTGGTATTTTTTCTCACAACAATATAAGATTTCTTTTCTATCATAGAGATAAGGACTTCCCAACACTATGCCACATAAATCAAGTGGTAGAAAATCCAAACCCACTTCATCAATCAATTTTGAAGCAATAGCAAATCTGATCCTACATTGTTTGGTGACATTAAGTTTTTCTTTGTCACATACCCAAGCAAGAGGATAAGGTTTTCGATGTGGTTTCATTTCAAGATCCATTTTCTTGAAAAGTGCTTCAGATATTAAGTTTACTTGGGAACCCAGATCAAATAATGTATCTATCTTAGTATGTTTAGATACAACTCTTATGTGAAATAACTCATTCATCTTTTGTTCATCAACATGATATTCATGATTGGAACTAGAACTAACATGAAGAGAATATTTACCTTGTACTCCAACCGTTGTGATCCTTCCTTCATATCTTGAATTGGAACCAAGATCTTGTTGTACCGTAGAAAAGGTCATTGTATTCCACTTTCCACCAAACTGTTTCGGTTTCTTTTCCAGATGCAGTTTCCAACAATGTTCTTCACCATGATCTCTCTTCTTGCAATGAGTGAAAGATGGCTTTCCTCCTTCTCTCATCACTGTAGAAATATTCTTATCCTTCCTTTTAAGCTTATTAAAAGTCTTCTGTGGGAAATTGGAAGGTTTCTTTGTGGGATATTCTTGAACATGTTTCACCCTGTTGTCAGGTGAGTGGCTTGCACACAAACTTCGTCAAGACTAGTGGGGTTAAACAAGAGAAAAGTATGTTGAATATAATTGTGAAGTGTGCCAATATAATTCATTAAAATTTCATAAGAATCCAAAGGAATGTTCAATGCAAGAGATTTATTCCTAAATTCTTTTGTGAAACTTTGTACAGTTTGTCCTTTACTTTGCCTTAAAGTTTGTCATTCCATCATTGCTTTATGTAAATACCCTAATGGATAAAATTGCTTCCTTATCGCTGATTTCAATTTCGACCATGAGGAAAGAAGCTTACCACTCTTACTTCTATCCTGAAGCTTTCTCTCCCACAATACGAGATTGGTGCCTTCCAACCGAAGAGAATCTAGTTTCACTTTAACTTCCTCTTCATCAATATGCTGGACATGGAAATACACTTCAACTTGTTGGATCTAATTATCGAGATTTTTAGGATTAACATCTCCATTAAACATAGGTAAAGAAAATTTTACATCAAGCTATAATAACGGTTTCTTAAAAGAGGCTTTATAAATAGAATGATTAGAATTATGAGAATGCTCAAAGGAGGAAGAACTAGAACTCAAAGGTGAAGATAGAGGCTCAGAACTATCTCCTCCATCCCCTTGGTTTACCAAAGCATCATCATATGCATGTGATTGCTTTTTATTCCCTTTCTTCTTCATCCTCTTCTCATAATCTCCATACATTCACTCGACCATTTCTGACATGCAATAAAATACCATGTGAAAAAATTTCTCATGTTCATCACGCTTGTCCTGTTCTTTCATTTTCTTCCTTCTGGATACATGTCCAACATTGGGATTGAATGTCTTAAGAGTTCCTTGACCCTGCTTATGCTTGGCCCTAGTAAGAATTCACACTCAACAATTCAAGTCAAATATGACTACTCTGATACCAACATGATCCGGGATATTTTCATTGTGACTTATAAAGAATTGTATTAAATGAGCATAAATTAAAGTGCACCATTAAAGAAGGGAAAAATTAAAAATGAATAGACATAAGGATGACATCTAAACACAAAATCTTGATAATGGAGTTCATCCCTGGTGGACTACGTCTACGGGTCCTACTCTCAAATGGGTAGACTCTTTCATAACTCAACAAAATAATTTGGAAAATACATGAATATACCTCATTCTAAAATCAAGATGTAGAAATAATGCTTAGATCAGAAAACAGACAGCACCACTAGATTCGTGGCATCAAATTACCCAAAAATGATTATCTCCACACTCTAATCTGAATCTCGCACTACTAGGACAAAAAAGAATTATGTCTTGGTTTTTGTGCCCTCTGCAACCTGCAATTATGAGAGTCCTGTCTTAAAATCCATGCCTCCAAGTCCATATAGTCCTCTCCTCCTCTCTGGCTCTGGGAGGATTGTACCTTTTAATTAATGAATATGGGTAGATATACCAAGTGTCATCTATGGTGCATTGGTTATTGGCAGAGTTATAAAGGCATGGGCATTGGCGAATGTTCCAGGGTCGAATCCCACCAGACTCCATTTTGGAATGCTTCTTTTTGTTGGCCTTTGGTTAGGGAAGCAAGTAAAGAACAAGGGAGAAAAGGAAAAATGAGGACTTCGTGGAAGACACAGTGATTGTTACTGGGTCAAAGTAAGCAAAAGAGAAGAAAAGATGGAGTGAAGACTGAGAAAGAAAGTCGTTGGATGAGGAGACCAAGGATGAGAAGTCAAAAAGGAAGAAGGACCGTGGATGACTCAGCAAGAAGAAAAATCCACTGTTATATGCTTGGGAGCACCGCACGAGAAGGAAGGAAATATAGGCTGGCGAAGCCCTAGAAACATGGGTCAAGTTGACCTAAGGTTTTAAACACCTAGGGTTTTGGTATCTAGGGTTTTGACACCTAGATTTTGGCCTAAGGATGTCGGCGGGTGATTGTAACGTATAAATAAGTACCTATATGAGGGAAGAGGGTTCGTTCATGTTCGAGGTTGTTGGATCTAGTTGTTTTGTTTGATATGAGTGATTATGATTGAGAGAGGGAGAAGTGCTGAGTGAAGAGCCTTCTAGTATTGTAAGATCTTCAGCTGGGTGCGAAGGTGAACCCTACAGCTGGGTGTGCAGGGAGGGGAGAGATAGAAAGAAGAGAGAAGATCTGTTGGCTAAAAGCACTCATCAAAACTATATGCTTTCATCTTAATATATCATAAAGAATAGTTTTGTGGATGTAGCCTAGAGAGAGGGTGAACCACGTATATATGTCTTGTGTGTGTGATTGATGTTGTGTTATTTTTCCTTGATATATTGTTAATGCATTGTTGTGGTAGATATGATAGATGTATGGAATAGATCTAGGCTGACAAGTGATATATGAATGTTGTATTTTTCTAGTATTGGATCCACTTCGTATTTCCCTTGGTTGTAGACATTTCTGTCATGCAACCCTCCCGTATCTTCTTTGGGTGAGACTACATATGCTTCACAGGTGTAGCCGAAAGGGCCAGTAGTTAGGGATTATTGGTGTGATCTTGGAGTTGAACCTTGGGTCTGCCCCTGTGCCAACAAATGGTTTCATTTCCAGGACATTAATCTTTGTGAGGGAATGTCAAGGTAGTTTCCATCAAACATAGAGATTCAAAAGTGGATAGAGGATCAAGAAAAGGAATTCACGAAAGCCTAGAATAAAAACCCTAATCTGAGTACATAATATTGGTTCGGAAGATATATCTTTATTGATATACATGAGATATTCTTTGGAGGAATCCATCAAGAACTATATGAGTGGTTATCCAGGTTGGTAAATACCTAGTTTGAGGTCATATCTAAGCCTTCTGTAGTTTGGATGTCGGTGTTGATCAAGAAGGTCAAGATATTTGGCAATGCCGCAGAAAGAGAAATAGATCATTGGTTCGATAGTACCATTGGAGGTTACATCATCGAGTTTGTTGTCGACAGAGTAGAGTCGTATAGCCAAGACGAGAGATATTTTTTCAAGGGACCCAAAGGAAAATTTTTACATTTTTTGAAGTTAAGGATCAATATTCTATTGCATGAAAAGAACATCCTGAAGATACAGTAGAATGGTCGAACTTGAAAAGGCTAATGTTCAAGAATTAAGACAGCGACAGTGACACAAAAGTTGGACATATGCATAGTGGGAGAGTGTTTAGATAAGTGCATATTGTGAACCTGTTAAAGAAGAACTACAAGGACGAGGGTTTATACAGTGGAGAAGAGGCAGATCTAACAGACGAAGAGTGTTCAAAACCTGCTAGGGAAGAGGAAGGGGAAGTTGAAGAAACTCGCCAGAATGAGCCAAAAACCTTAGGAACTACGCAGATTATTGAAGTAAGTACTATTAATACTCCTATTGGTTCAACAACATTCAACAATCAGAGTAATCAGAGTTACCAGACCATTCAAAGTACTATTACTAGTAGTCCACCACATACGCAGACAAGAAACCTAGGAAGATCTATGGAATATGAGATGAGACTCCCTATATTTAGGGGAGATGGATCTAAATATCTTGATCAACACTAGTTCCTATGTGAAGCTGTACATAATATTAAAAATGTCACCAACGAAGTTGTTAAAAGAACCCAGTTTAGTACTACCCTTCGAGATCGTGTACCAAGATGGTACATGAATCTTGTCCAAGGACTTGCACAACCTAAGCCGTTGAATGAGATAAAATATGCATTGATTGCAGAGTTCAAGAAACCCAAGTCGGAGTCACAATGTATTACAGAGTTGAAAGAGATCAAGCACAAGGTAGCCGAACCTATTTGGGAATTCAATCAAAGATTCAAGACCTTAACAGGATGACTAACTTTTCAGATCCCAGATGAACAGAACAAAGAATGGTTCATTGCTTCCCTCTTACCACACATCAGAGTTCCTATGATGCAACATAATATTTCTTCATAGGCTAAGGCATTGGAGATCACCATGAAGCTAGAATCAACCCCTATGGGAGAATCTAGCTCAGGTACGAATCAGATCTTGAGTCAGCTAACTAGTTTATCTTTGCAGGTCGAAGATATGAAGAAATCCAAGGGAAGAGATAAAAGAGAAGACATATGGTGTGTCAGATATAGATCAGAGGGTCATGAAAAGGAGCATTGTCCCCTATTCCATGAATACTTGGCCTTTGGAGCTCCGATTCCTTTGAATCAAGTCACCTTACCCTAGTGCGAGGTATGACGAAATGGATATCGTACTGATGAGTGATATTACATGAAAAAATATGTTCAGACACCCACAAATTTGTATTTTGTGTTCTGCAAGTCTGTGGGATGTGATGATATGGATTGTAGGGCTTATGATCTCATGCATGAAATTTCAAGAGATATATACAAAATTCAAGGTGAAGTACAACAAGAAGGAAAACTATGTAGTACAACTACCCTAGGAGAGGAAACTTTAATCCTCATGGTGGATTCAGAGGACGAGGATGAGGAGGAGGTATGGGTTGAGGTTGAGAAAAAATCATCTATTATAAATGCACACATCTAGGACACTTGTCAAGGGACTATCGAAACCCTTGTACCACTTGCAGCTATCACAACTCTTTTGAACACATTATCGAGGAATGTATAGCATTGTTGGTTAAACTTCAAGAGAAGTGAGCACCTCAGTAGAACTCCTAGATACAATTGATCAAAGTTGAACCTTGCGAAGAAGACCCTAGAGTCATTGTTATTACTACAAGATGCATTGTTATAGGAGAAGACAGACTGACCCAAGGAAATACTGCAGAGGACTCAGGAGTCAGGAAAGTTGCAAAGAAGACCCAAACGTTTGATGCAAAGAAAGAAAGACAAATATTTGAGGAGGAAAGAACAGAGTTCAAAAGAGACCAAGGTTATTCATCAAAGACATGATCATAAGTAAGAGAGTATGAAATTCCTCAGGCATTTTATCAATCTTACTTGCCAAGAGAAGGAAAAGAGGTAAGAAATCTCATGGAATTTAGATATACTTGTGTTAAGTTGATTTAGGATGAGAGTGCTATCCAAGAACTACAAAATTTAATTAGACAGTATGAGATAGGAAATAATGACCCCTTACTAAATAGGGAAGTACACCAAATCTCTAAAAAGAGAAGGACAAATAAGGAATTACACTTGAATGCTCAAATAGGATAATATGATACAAAATATGTAGTCCTAGACTTAGGATCGGATGTCAATGTCATGACGAAGAAAAATTGTGCACTGATGGGAAAACCAAAGTTTATATATTCCAGTATCAGGCTCAGGATGGCTAAGAAACAATATGTCAACCCCTTTGGATGATTGGAACATGTCCCTGTGGACATCAACGGAGTAAGTACATTTTCATATTTTGAGGTAATTGAGATAGTTGATGACAACTTCCCTTACCCTGCACTATTAGGAATTGATTGGGCCTTCAATAATTCTACTGTGGTTGATTCAAAGAAGAGACGTATGACTTTTGAAAAAGATGGCCTTAGGTTCATTGCACCCTTAGATCCAGATGAAGGTCAGCGATACATAGATCCCATTAGAGACGAAGACCGCGCATATGAACTGGAAAACATATACAAAATAACAGCTAGACAACATGATTACATTAATACTATGACCGATGGAGGCCTAAGTTGGAAAAGTGACAACGCATGTTCATCAGACTCAGAAGAAGCACTAGAGAACTGGATGAATAAAATGTATGAAGTATCTACAAGAAGATGTGCTATATTAACTAGAAAAGTTCATTGGATCAGCACAACAGTAAGTAAATTACCCACCTTTGATGGTATGAATCCTTTAGAAACCTTCTTGTCATACTTTGAAGAAAGTGTACCAATGCAACAAAGATTGTGGGAAATGGATGAGGCCCTGAAAGAAACCCCAGCAAGATGGTGGGGGACACACAAAAGAAATCTTACAGATTGGGTACAATGTCATACCTTGATCACAATGCAGTTCTCAGCACAAGTAGAAGGTTGTGAAGTTCGGTACACAGGTTGAAACTACCCAAAGTACCATGTGCGAAGCTATCAGAGAGCCTAGAGAAATGTTCCTCAAGAACAATAGGTACACAAATTAATCAACACACTAGACATGACACCTATCAGCTAGTACCTTCAAGCAGAGTTGTGCCTCATCACTACAGATTGGAAAGGTATGACTCAAAATTTTATAACCACCTTCTTATGTGAAAGTCAATATCCTTCAGTAGATCAAGAATTATATATTGTGAGACAAAAATTATTCGAGGATGCATATAGTCTTCCTTTGGAACAAGAAGAGGACGAATGGATTGTGGCTCTCCAGAAACTACAAGATAGTTACAACATCAATGTTGATGAAGACGATGATCTGAGAAAGGTGAACATTGCAGAAACAAAAGGCCAAAGAGATGTGGAAGGACCAATAGTACCGAACTTCACAACGTGGTTCTCAGCACAAGTAGAAGGTTGTGAAGTTCGGTACACAGGTTGAAGCTACCCAAAGTACCATGTGCAAAGCTATCAGAGATCCTGGAGAAATGTTCCTCAAGAACAATAGGTACACAAATTAATCAACACACTAGACATGACACCTATCATCTAGTACCTTCAAGCAGAGTTGTGCCTCATCACTACAGATTGGAAAGGTATGACTCAAAATTTTATAACCACCTTCTTATGTGAAAGTCAATATCCTTCAGTAGATCAAGCATTATATATTGTGAGACAGAAATTATTCGAGGATGCATCTAGTCTTCCTTTGGAACAAGAAGAGGACGAATGGATTGTGCCTCTCCAGAAACTACAAGATAGTTACAACATCAATGTTGATGAAGACGATGATCCGAGAAAGGTGAACATTGCAGAAACAGAAGGCCAAAGAGATGTGGAAGGACCAACAGTTGAGTTCACATTCATTGGAAAAACAATCAAGATTAAGAAGGTCAATATTGGAAAGGAATAGACACTGAAGCTTGAAAATTTTGGAGATTATTGGGATGTTTCCACTATTGACGAGATCACAAAATTACTACATGAATATCAAGACATGTTTCCAACCAAGTTCACTGATATGAAGGGCATTAAAGGGCCTATGGGAGAGATGAGGATCCCCTTGAATTCGTATGAAAGACCAGTCAAATAGAGACCCTACAGATTGAACCCTAAGTACAAAGAGAACGTGAAGATTGAGATCAACAGAATGTTGGAAGCAAGGATTATAGAACCTGTGGAAGATTCAGAGTGGATTAGCCCTATGGTGGTGCAGGACAAGAAGACAGGTGAAATCATGATCTGCGTAGATCTCAGGAATTTTAATGATGCTTGTTTGCATGACCCCTTCCCTACACCATTCACTGACGAAGTGTTAGATAATGTGGGATGCTAGGAGGTATATTCTTTTACAGATGGATTTTCAGAATACCATCAGATCCAGATTGCCAAGGAAGATCACCACAAGACCACATTTGCAATAGAATGGGAGTCCTATTGGTATACAGTGATGCCATTTGGATTAAATAATTCCCCAACTATCTTCTCCATGGTGGTGGTCGAAGCATTCAAGGAGTTTTTTCATAAATTTCTAGAAGCATATTTTGATGATTGGATTGTTTTTAGTTTATTGAAGAATCATATTGAATGTCTAAGGCTAATGTTGGACAAATGCAGGCAGTGTCAAATTGCCTTGAATCTGAAGAAGTGCATCTTCTTCTCACCATTTGGAGTGTTGTTAGGCCATATTGTATGCAAGCAGGGATTGTGGGCTAATCCATCTAAAATTTCCATTATAGTTGATCTACCCCCTCCTACTTCAGTCAAACAACTGCGCACCGCGCTGGGACACACATGATATTACAGGAAGTTCATTAAAGGATATGCCCAGATTACAACACCCATGGAGAATATTTTTAAGAAATATTGTCAGTTCAGTTGGACAGAAGAATGCCAGCAGAGATTCGACACACTAAAACAGAAAATGGTTGCCATCCCTATTCTGGTCTTTCAAGATTGGAGCAAGGAATTTCATGTACATGTTGATGCATATTCCATTTCCTTAGGAGAAGTGTTAGCACAACCTGGTGAAGGAGATATTGATCATCCATTATCTTTTTCTAGCAGGAAGCTATCAACTGCAGAGGTCAACTATACCACCACTGAGTGATAAGGGTTAGCCATGGTGTATGCACTGCAAAAATTTCACAACTACTTGTTGAGAGGGCACTTTAAAATGTTTACTGATCACTCTGCATTGAAATACCTAGTCAACAAGCCAGTGTTGGGGGGGGGAATATGCAGGTCACTTCTGCTATTTGAGGAGTATGACTTCGAGATCATAGTAAGGCCAGGAAGAATGAACAAAGGCCTTGACCACTTGTCAAGGTGTTGTGGGTGGGAAATCCCTCCTACGGACTAGCACTAAGGGTTTTATCATGCATTCATAAATGACCTAAAGATTCTTTCTTTTTACCATCATCCCATTCCTATACCCCCATTACTCATATGTAAATACAAGGCTCAAGAGATTAAGTTGATGTACCTTATCCTTTGTGTTTAATGTCGATACCTTTTTGCACTTGGTCGTTCTTTGACTGCAACTCTCCTCCCAATCCTGACCTGCATTCACTAAAGAAAAACAAAGAACTCCACATGCATTTGATATATGAACTAATGAGTTAGAGATTTAATCAATCATATAATCAATATTCCAATAGTGACAATCTCATATGGCGGGATGGGAAAAAAAATTGTTTTATTAACTTCACAATGATACCTTACAATCATAAATTCAGCTACTGCTCCTCGATCCTAGTCCTGGGTTCTTCTTCCATTGTCTTCCAACTACTTTTCTCTATACTTATATTTGCACAAGGATGGCTAAAGGTTGGGACAAAATGGAATGCTCAATAGGGTATAGTTTATTTAATATGATTCTCCTCCTCCAAATGGGACCCCTACCCCTTCTTTTATAGGTTAGAAGGAGCTAGGTATTTGGTCGAATGTCTGGACATGCATGGTTGAAAGGTTTAGTTTACTTACCCAAAGTTGTGTGTTCCGTCAGCAACTTTCCTTTTTTCATTATTTTGTAGGTACACGTGGGTTGTCTTGGGTCAGCTAGCATGTACATGCGTTCAGTAATGGATCAGGGCACGTGGGCCTTTATAAAAGGGGTTTTTAAAAAGAGTTGTTCAACATTGTTTTGGAAAAGAAGGAATCTGAGATGGCCTGATGCCAGGTAAGCATGTATAGTGCAAATTAGGGTTATAACAGATGCCCCCTAATGTGTGAGATCAGAAGAGCATCTGATGGCTTAAATGCATTAACAATCCTCACTGATGTGTCAAACAAGTGAGCCCAGGGACCAGAAATCAGGAGGTGTCATCTGCAAAATAATGATTGTCTCACCAAGGCGGGCATACCCATGCTCAGGATAAAATAAAATCATGGCTACCAATCAAATACACTATAGATCCATGTCATATAACTATATAAAGTGTAGCTGGGAGAAATACACAACGGAGCTACATCTCGAAATCAAAAAGATATACATGTAGAGTATCCATCTTCTAGAAGATGATAAGGTATGATGGCTGAAGATGAGGTCTTTAGAGCTCGAGAAACAACTTCAAAATATTCAAAACTTGAGTAGGAGTGTAATATGAGTGTACGACTTCACTACCCAGAGGTCTCTGATGGCTCATTGGTCATGGACTAGAGAATCTTGATGATCAGACTGAAGGCTTCATTGATTTCAAACAAAGACTTGCTTGGACATTTAGGATGGTCAGGCATGAGGGAAAGAGACAAACTACAGAGGGACCGACTCAGGCTTGGTTAAAAATTCCCTTGGACAATAGCACAACAAATGATGAGAATCAAGCAACATGGAATTAACATAAGTTTATGAGGCAAGAGGCAATGCAAACTCTCCATATGTTTGGAAGAATAACCAAACGGAGGAGGACACAACTCTATGTAGTGAGAACAACTTCCTAAGGTCGTATTAAATCCAAGAGTTTGACGAACAAACAGATAGATGTGCTTTATCCAAGGGCAACTCATTATGCTGCCAATACAAAGAAAACACTTTTCCCTTCCTCTTTTTGGGGTATATTTGATTTTTTTTTGTCTTTTTTCAATAATTTTGGAAAAAGAATAAAAGAATGTTACGTTACAAAGGAGGAATGTGTGTTGAAAACATACAAGTTTGAGGTGCAAGGACAAGACTGATGTTCAAAGAAAGGACACTCGAGAAAAATCCCTCCTGGGACCAAAGGTGTCAAGACGTAGATGCAAAGTTCTATAGGGCTTGCGTATAAGGCATGCTTCAGATGGTTCAATTGAGAGAAACATGGAGCCGACATTAGGCCAAATATGCAGGTATGCAAATGCGATTAATAAAACACACAATGGTAACATCCTTCGATGTAAGTTTAACGAGCCCAGAGAAGGTAAGCTCGATGGTTTTTCATATTTAGAGAGTCTAAAAAACGTAAAAGGAGACTCATCTAGGGTACCTTTTTCGAAGGTAGTCTAGTCAGTTCGAAAAAGGGGTAAGATAGAACCGACAAGACATCTATTCAAAACCATTTTAACTAGTGTGATAAAGACAAGATCACTCAGACATTTTTTCATTTTTAAGGAGTCTGAAAAAAGCTTAACTATGGACTCCGTCAGGAATGTTCTTTTGGACCATTTTAAGAAGTGTGAAAGAATAAGGTCACTCAATGATCTTTTCAATTTTAGGGAGTTTGAAAAGAGCTTAACTATGAACTCCGTCAGGAATGTTCTTCTGGACCATTTTAACGAGTGTGAAAGAATAAGGTCACTCGACGATCTTTTCAATTTTAGGGAGTCTGAAAAGAGCTTAACTATGGACTTTGTGTCGGTTCCTTTTTCATAAATTTAGTCCCTCAGGCCCGAAAAAGGGTTAAAATTATGCCTGAGAATACTCTTCCATAGATTCAAGGCCTCTAAAGTATACCTTTGTTCGTACAGTTGGCCATCCGGACAAAAAAAGGGGTAAACTATCGCCGAATAGATGTGACTTCAACTTTTAGTTTAACGAGTGTGAAAGGCCATAGGATCGTTTGACAACATTTTCATGTTTAAAGGGTCTGAAAAAGGGCTTAAAAGAAGACCCGTGGGGGCTATGACTCATGTATGCAACTGGTTCAGGTAGAACCTGCTGCTAGGCTCGGACCAAGAGTCTCTTCTATAGTAAACTTGGAAAGTCTCCCAAAAGGAAAGAAAACACAAACCACAGTGTAAGTCCTCCCATGGTATAGAAACTATAGTCATGGCTTCAAGGATAGCCTCATCTGAAAGTAATTCAAAATCTGAGACATCACACAAATGAGGGTCGACAATCCCAAAGGGTGAAGTAAACTAACCATACTCCATATGATGATGAAGGTTTTGGCTAGGGCTAGCAGAGTCTATCAGCGAAGAATCACAAGCATGAGGTCTTGAGGATCTACAAACAATGAGACCAGACTCAGAAGGATACTCAAGCCCACTTGGACTAAAAGGGGGAAACAAGGACTCCCATGCCCCCATTGGATAAACCAATGGATCAATTGTTGAGACTAAGTCTCAGGAAGGCCAACATGATTTCACAGGTTCCTACTCAGAAGTAATTGAACATCGAAGATTAGATGCCACATAATTAACCCGTGGTGGGGTAGAGTCTACACAAACGGTAGGAACATATAAAGGGGTCGTCTGAAATAATGCCAAATTAGGATGGTGATTATCATATGCCAGCTGGTCGATAGTGACAATGCTTCCATTGTGAGGGAAATGCATCACCTGGAAGAGTGTAGACACCACAACACTCATAGAATATACATAATCATGCCCTAGAAGCATATTGAAATCTAACAGGACTTGCACCACTATAACATCAACAAGGACAGTCTTCCCACCTAAAGAGATAGGAAACTAAGGAAGAATCCCCAAATATTCACTAGGACATCTATCAAAAGCCAACAACTCATGTGAAGCAGACACAATCTTGGGAGATCCCAAGACTTTCCAAACCAAGGAGGAAAAAATACATGCAGAGGCTCCCTCATCCACAATACATCGATAAATGTTTTTTGAATTAACTTCAACCCTTATTTGAAAAGGTGCATCAGAAGGAAGACGAGGCTCAGTAAGGTCATTCCAATCAAAGGAAACCATCCTAGGGATTGGAGGGGGTGTGCTAGGAATGAGCAGAATACCCCCTTGTTCTGAAAGTATTGAACCAAAAATGCTAAAAACATAGTCGGTAGACACGTCACTCCCCAAAATAAGAGTGGGATCATCCGGTGACTGCATCGGCATGACCAATTTTGCAACCAATGGTTGAATAGGCTATAGGACTACATGGTCTAAAGGAACATCACCCCCCAAAAAAGGAGTGGGATCAGTCGATGACTGCATCGACATGACCACTTTCACAACCAATGGATGAATAGGCTATGAGACTACATGGTCTAAAGGCACCTCACCCCCCAAAAGAGCAGTGGGATCAGCCGACAACTGCATCAGAATGACCACTTTATCAGCCAATGGATGAATAGGTGGAGAGACTACATGGTCTAAAGGAACCTCACCCCTCAAAAGAGGAGTTAGATCAGCCGATGACTACATTGGCGTGATCACTTTCTCAACCAATGGTTGCATAGGCTGAGAGACTACAAGATCTAAAGGCACCTCACCCATCAAAAGAGGAGTGGGATCAGCTGATGACTACAACAGCATGACCACTTTCTCAACCAATGGTTGAATAAACTACGAGGAAACCTCAAAAGACTCATATTCAGAAGAGCTTGTAGACAGGGACCACAATCTTTGTACCTCTAGAATGCTAGGGCACAAATGAGTAAGGTGATCTCCCTTGCAAAGATGACAAGGGAACTTAGGCTTACGTCCTATCCGTCTAGGTTTCTCAACAGAATTAATGCCCCTAGCATGACTTGCAGTGGTTGGTTTCACATCTCCAACATGACTTGGAGAGGTTAGTGATGGGTCGATAACATGACTTGCAGAGGCTACAGACCTATTACCAGTATGAATATCAGTGATTGGACTTTTTCCCCAGCATGACTTGAAGAGGGTGAGTGTGTGCTCCCAGCATAACTTGCAGAGGCTAGGTGTTGGTATTCAATGTGACTTGCAGAGGTTGTCGTCCTATCTCCAGCATGACTCACATAGGTTGGTGATTTCTTCTTTCTATTCTTCCTCTTTCTATTTCGTTTAGACTTCCGGTTACTAGTAACTATACTTTCACCAGAGGTGGAAGAAGGAGGAGGAGAAGAATTTACTGATGAAGAAACATCAAAAGGGTTCCCATGACTTAAGGTTCTTAACTGAGAAGCATCAAGAGCATTCAGGACATTTGGAATGGTACCCAACCAAACCGGTAGTCCCACATTCAACCCAGAAATGTACAAAGTGGCCATCAAAGGGACACCAACGTTTTCGAAGAAGGGAAAAGCACAAGAATCGCCTTGTGAAGGGGATCCTTGGCTAGTATCGTTGGGAACTTTATCCATGAATATATTATGCATAGGCTCTCCCTTTTCAGGATCGTTCAAGTCCGTTAAAGTCTCACAAATTGACTGTGGCGAACCAGTGTTATCAAAACAACGCCTATAAAAAGGTGGCTCCACGTTTCTAAGTGGAAGACTGAAAATTCCTCGTGACTAGTGGAGTGGGAGGTATACCACCCTAGTTCAGAGTCCCAAATCCATGACTGACTAATTCACTTATGGAAAACTAGGGAGCACAAAGCACACACTAAAAGTTCCTAAAGGAAAATCAAGAAAACGACTAACTAGTTGGAAGAACAGTTACACCAACCAACACTAGAGAAACTTACTGGTGCATGTGAAACTTGAAAATGGAAGCACCCTCTAGGTATACTCTACAAAGCATGGCCCTATGTCTATCCTAGGTACCATGGTATACCCCCGCAGTCACCTATGTATGTCACTAGAAGGATAGGCAACTAGGTTGCCAGCGTGCGAACAATCACCAGGCGGGTACAGTCGACAGTCGGGTAGACCACATTGAGCAGGGTATCAAGCCTGAAACCTGCCAAGGGTATCGAAATAAAGTGGTCCATAAGAAAACCGAGGACCTCGAATGGATTCGATACCCACTAAGCTCCATGGAAAATGCAATCGACGGAATCCCAAGACAAGCCCTCTATATGTGTTTTCCACTACAACTGGTCCAGTTTTGGAGGGGTTATCTCTGCTACCTTTCTGCACATGATCTCGTGTTTATCCCTTGTGTTAGAGGGGGGTCCTGGATAACTTTCATTATACTAGACTTCTACACTCTTTATCACAGACTCGTATGTTTGTTTTATAGCCTTGAAGAGTTTCCTCTCCAACCTAGATCAAGGATCTAGCCTAATCTAGTTGATGGACCCTATAAACATAAAGTCTAGTAATTTTTAATTAGCGTTCTTTTTAAGGCTTGATTTACTCAAAAGGGGTACGGTAGTGCAACTTATGTTGTTAAGACTCTTGTGAAAAAATGATGAAACTTACATGAACACTGGCAAAGAATGATTATATATATTTGGAAATGTTTTTAAAATTATAAGAAAACACAACGCTATGCTAATTTATTTTTCTTTTTCAAATAACAATGAAAAGAAAATGCCAGGAAAGAAAGAGAACTAACAAACTAATTGTTCTTATATGTTCTTCCAATCAAATCAGAAATAAAAAAAGATTCTAAAAGAAACTGATGAATGAAAGATTCATGCCCCCCCCCATTTTTCAAAATGCAACTCATTTTTCCTTAAAATTTCAAGATAAAAGTAAGTTAAAAAAGCTAGGAAACAAAAGAAATCTTTCAATCAAAAAGCAAGCTATGTTGAAATCCAACCTCGGCTAAAACTGCTATGATAGAGACCAAGAACCCTGAGAGGTATAACTCTTAACAAGGAAAGGATGACTGCCTCAACTTAAACCAAAATATTTTCTCAACAGGCACACTGTTGACAGTTCAACAACCAGTGTGTGCATGCGAGATGTGTAAGGTCAGAGCATGTGTACACGCATGAAGACCTTATGCGGTCTGTGTGTAACTATTTAACTCTTCAAAAAATGAAACGACAAAAAATCAAGCATTGGCAAAGACTACTGGTATTGAGAAAAATAATCTCTTGAAGACTTAGAAACTTACTTTGACAGAAAAAGAAAACAATTGAAGGAAAATTTCATAGAACAAAACCAATCTAATGTGAAACCTAAGCTACAAAACTAGAAAAAACAGAGACTAGAATGAGTTCCAAAAAACCCCTGAGAAGGATTACTTCTGACAAGGGAGAGGATGACTGCCTCTCTGAAAGAAATTTTCTGAAATCATACATGCACCTGACACTTCCTCAGCTAGCATGTACACATGGGCTATGTGAGGGTAGGGCACAGGTACACGCATGTAGACCTTATATAGGCCGCATGTACCTCTGTGTGTCTCAAAAAAAAAGATGCAGTCAAGAAAATAAACAGAGATAACTGGTATGGAAGACCAGAATCTCTGTTAGCTCAAACTTTTGTAGAAACTTTAAAAACAAGGAATGAAGCCAGTTTTTAAAAATACCCAAGAAAAATATTCCCAGAAACCCTAGAGATCCCCAGTATGGTCTCCAATTCTGTTGTGGGTGGGAAATCCCTCCTACGAACTAGCACTAAGTGTTTTATCATGCATGCAAAAATGACCTAAAGATTCTTACTTTTTACCATCATCCCATGCCTAGACCCTCATTACTCATATGTAAATATAAGGCTCAAGAGATTAAGTTGATGCACCTTATTCTTCATGTTTGATGTCGATCCCTTTTCACGCTTGGTCATTCTTTGACTACAACTCTCCTCCCAATGTTGACTTGCATTCACTAAAGACAAACAAATAACTCCACATGCATTTGATCTATGAACTAACGAGTTAGAGATTTAATCAATCATACAATCAATATTCCAATAATGACAATCTCATATGGCAGGATGGGAAAAGCAATTCTTTTATTAAATTCACAATGGTACCTTACAATGATAAAGTCAGTTACTGCTCCTCGATCCTGGTCCTGGGATCTTCTTCCAGTGTCTTTTGACTACTTTTCTCTATACTTATCTTCGCACAAGGATGGCTAAATGTTGGGACAAAAGGGAATGCTCAATTGGGTATAGTTTCTTTACTATGATTCTCCTCCTCCAAATGGTACCCCTACCCCGTCTTTTATAGGTTAGAAGGAGCTAGGTATTTGGTTGAACGTATGGCCATGCATGGTTGAAAGTTTTAGTTAACTTACCCAAAGCTATGTGTTTCGTTAGCAACTTTCCTTTTTTCATGCTTTTGTAGGTACACGTGGGTTGTCTTGGGTCAGCTAGCGTGTACACGCGTGCAGTAATGGATCAGGGTGTGTGGGACTTTATAAAAGGGGTTTTTAAGAAGAGTTGTTCAATAGTGTTTTGACAAATAAGGAATATGAGATGGCCTGATGCCAGGTAAGCATGTCTGGTGTAAATTAGGGTTATAACAGAAGGTTGGAACATGGGAAAGAGTCGACCAGTTTGGAGCATTCATTGTCAGATGCATAGATGCTAGCCATTAGAAATATTGATGACCAATTCACAGAAATAGTCTACTTCCTTTCAACAGGAATGGCACCTAGTGAGTGTACGATTCCCCAAAAGAAACAACTAGTAGTGCACGCTGCAGACTTCTCACTTATAGTTGGACAACTATACAAGATGGGACCTGATGACATACTAAGAAGATGTGTTATGGAGGCAGAGAAAACATTGATCCTTGCAGAAGCTCATGAGGGCATCGCAGGAGGACATTACACAGGGAAAGCGACTTCGCAGAAGGTTTCGAGAGCTGGAATTTGGTGGACTACCTTACATAGAGATGCTAAAGACTATTCTAGAGCCTGAGATGTATGCCAAAGATTTGGAAAACCATCTAGAAGAGATGAAATTCCATTAGCACCACAACTAACCCTACAAGAATTTGAAAAATGGGCCATTGATTTCATGGGACCTATAAACCCCCCAGGAAAGCGCACAGGATAAAGGTACATCATTACTGTGACAAAATACTTGACCGTATGGGCTGAAGAAAGAGAAGTTAAGAATTGTAGTGCAACTATAGCTATGTGCTTCATATTTGAGGACATCATAACCAGGCTTGGATGCCCAAAGATCCTTATGAGTGATCAAGGCACACATTTCATAAATAAGACCGTTGAATCCTTGACTGAGGAATTTGCAGTCCATCACAAGAAGAGCACACCTTACCATCCACAAGAAAATGTGACTATTGAATCATTCAACAAGATCTTAGAAACAATGTTGATGAATATTTGTAGTGTGAATAGGGATGAATGGGATTTAAGAGTACTAGTAGTACTTTGGGCCTATAGAACCACTTGCAAGAAGTTAACAATGTAGACCCATTTTAAGTTAGTATGTGGTCTCAAATTCGTTGTTCCATTGGAATATTTGGTACCAAGCCTAAGAATTGTTTCCTTTACAGATATGGATGACACTAGCACTGTTCAAGAGAGGCTGTCACAGTTGGTTGAATTGGAAAAAGATAGATTTATTGCAGGATTCCATCAACAAGTACATAAGGAAAGAGAGAAGGCCTACCATGACAAACACATCAAGAAGAAGGCATTTAGACAAGGTGATCTAGTGTTGGTATATGACAGTAATTTCATTAAGCATATTGGGAAGTTTAGAATGAATTGGCTCAGGCCATATGAGATAGCCTATGTTATAGAGGGAGGAGCCATGTAGTTGAAGTATTTAAAGGGAGAATGGAAGGAAGGATTAGTGAATGGAGCCGACTGAAGTTGTACTATGACAACCAACTGCCTCAAAGATCTATGTAAAAGCATAAGGAAAAGGGTCTAGGTACCAGGTGAAGTTGAAACTGGGTACCAGACACAGAAAAGAAAGGATGCACATGGAAGGATAGGAGGCATCAAGTAGAAAGAAAATGCTTCTTTTCACAATCTGAATTCAAATTAAAACAGAAGAATCAAATATGAAGTGCCTCGGGATGAGTCATAGTTGAGTGTTGGGGGCCTGTTGGCCCTTGGTTAGGGAAGCAAGCAAAGAACAAGGGAGAAAAGGAAAAATGAGGACTTCAAGGAAGACACAGTGACTATTACTGGGTTGAAGTAAGCAAAAGAGAAGAAAAGACGGAGTGAAGCCTGAGAAAGCAAGTCGTTGGATGAGGAGATCAAGGATGACAAGTCAAAAAGGAATAAATACCGTGGATGAATCAGCAAGAGGAAAAATCCATCGTTAGATTCTTGGGAGCATCGCGCGAGAAGGGAGGAAAGACAGGTTGGCGAAGCTATGAAAATGAAGGTCAAGTTGACCTAGGGTTTTAGACACCTAGGGTTTTGTTATCTAGGGTTTTGACACCTAGGTTTTGGCCTAAGGATGTTGGTGGGTGATTGTAATGTATAAATAAGAACCTATATGAGGGAAGAGGGTTCGTTCAGGTTTTAGGTTGTTGGATCTAGTTGTATTTTTTTATATGAGTGATTATTGTTGAGAGAGGGAGAAGTGTTGAGTGAAGAGCCTTCTGGTATTGTAAGATATTCAACTGGGTACGAAGGTCAACCCTGCAGTTGGGTACACAAGGAGGGGAGAGATAGAGAGAAGAGAGAATATATGCTAGTTAAAAGAACGGATCAGAACTGTATCCTTTCATCTTAATATATCATAAAGCACAGTTATGTGGACATATCCCTAGAGAGAGGGTGAACCACGTATATCTATATTTTGTGTGTGATTGATGTTGTGTTATTTTTCCTTGATATACTGTTATTGCATTGTTGTGGTAGATATGATAGATGTATGGAATAGATCTAGGATGATAAGTGATATATGCATGTTGTATTGTTCTAGTATTGGATCCACTTGCTATTTCCCTTGGTTGTATACATTTATGTCCTGCAACCCCACCATAGTTGCTTCAGGTGATACTGCATCTACTTCGTAGGTGTAGCCAAAAGGGCCAGTAGTTAGGGCTTGTTGGTGCACTCTTCGAGCTAAACCCTGGGTTTGGCCCTATGACAATAGTTTATATATATGTATACGTTGAAATATATGCCCTGGTAACTCTAGCAGAGTGCTAGATTTCCTCCAAACTTGAGGTTAAAATTGGCGTGGTCTGCCAAATTTGGCGGACCCGCCCTTTTTAAAATTTGAAATTTGTTCACGGGTTAATATTAGAAATTTTTTGGATTCCATGTGTCGCTCGATGATTGGGTCACAAGGTACCCACTGATAGGTCCACCTGTATGCTCAAATTCATGCCCTTCCATTCCATACTGACACGTGGTGCTTCCTGAGTGGTTCCAGGTGGAATCGCCTAGGGGTGCCATGTGGAAATTTTCTATTGGTCCACATGGACCCCTGAAAATCCCATTTGCGGGTGACACGTGGAAGCCTCTGGTGCTACCATGTGGCATGCTGACATCAGCATCCTGTACAATGATGTCGCATTTCCATGTCAGTTATTGTTGTCAGTAGTACAGATGATGATGTGCCCCCCTACTGACTAGCCCTATTTGAATGCAACTTTGACCACACATATCTTTCAAACCGTAACTCCATTTGATGAGTCGTTTGCACCATTATAAATAGTGTGATGTGATCTTCGCGATCATTCTTTTTTAATTGAGTTTTGGGAATGTTGAAGTTTTTAATTTTCTTTGTTTGCTGGAGCCATTTTCTTTGTTTGTTGGAGCCATTTTGAGCATTTTTAGTTGCCTCTGTGAGTTTTGAGTTATTCTTGGCCTTCTCTGGATCCTTTTTGGATCAGTGGGGTAATTTCATTATTTTCCTGAAATTTAAGGGGGTCTATAGTGGTGCCTTGCTGGGACACAATGAAGCCCAACAAGAAACCTACATTGATTCAGAAGACACAATTAAGTGGGTTGAGTTGAATGTTGTATCTTCAACAACATTTAAAGATGATTTATAGATCCTCTATTTGTTGGGAACATTTCTTAGACATGGTTGTAAGGTTTTCCAAGTAATAAAGGATGAAGTGAGAGAGATCATGGAAGGTGTATGTCATTTGGAATTGGAAATTCACCCCAATGTTTTTGAGTCTAAAGGGCATGACGCGATAGGAAAAGGTACCCCAAGGGGTTGTGAAGGTGTTTTTGTATTGATCCACATGGCATATTTGGATCTAGTTATAGCTGTAAAATCCATCCATGAGGGAGAGGACCTCATGACCAACACATGAATAGATGTCTTGATCGATCAAGGGGGTAGGGAAGTTGTCTTTGGGACAAGCTTGGTTGAGGTCACGAAATTCTATGCAAATTTGAATGATGCCCTGGTTTTTATTGACAGGGATAGGGATGGAGACCGAGGATGTGTATTCAATGGGGTAGATAAATCCAGTTGTGCATATTTTTTAAATCTTGGATTCGATATCCATTTATTTGGAGGGGTGGAGGGGGCGTTTCTTTTGGTGAAAAGGGGCAACGTCAGGCCAAGTGTCAATGCGATGTTCAACAATCGTTGGGTCTAATCCTGGAATTTTGGTGTATGACCAGGAAAACACATCTGGAATTTTGGGGAATGTATGTCTGACTTCTGGGATGGTGATCCTTCACATCCAGGTTCATCGAGGTTGGCACGATTGGTGCGATGGGTGTGATGGAATCTCTCCAGCATGTGAGTCCCTCAATGATGAGTGGGAATTGATATGTGCAATGATCCATCTGGTAGCACAATGCACAAGGACATCACATGTGTTCATTTACTGATGTAGAAATATAGAGAATATCAGTAACTGATGGTACCAATGAGATGGGTTGGGATGATTGGGGTAATTTGGTTTGACGTAATTCAACAAGAGTGTCTCAAAATTGAGGGAGTTTTAGGTAGTGGTGCATGTAATGGTCATATTGAGAGAAAATGGCACAAGCATGCTTGGTTCTAAACTTGGAGGTTTGGAGGAAGAAGGTTCTGGGGAAGCCGGTGTGGTGACTAGTGTAGGTAGTAGCGATGTACTTATGGGTTTTGGAATGAGGTTCTGTAACTTGGGTAAAGTGGGGAAGATATTGGTAGGGTGTCCAATGATGTTTCAAAATGTGTATGGCAGTGGTATGTGGGGTGGGGAAGTAAGAGAAGGTTCCTTCTTCTTGTGTGCCTCATTAGTTTGTGGAAGTGCCCCCTCTTCCACAGGGAGCGTCTCATGTAATGGTAATATTTCCCCCAACTGTGTCACTGGTTGGGTGAGTGGATGGATTATCCATTGATTGTGGTATTGGAACCATGGGTTGTGGTGGAAGAAATAAACCTGGTACCATAACTGGTGGTTCTAGACACCATACATGTATGGTTATGATCATATTTGGTAAGGTGAGGGTAGAAACAACTTGATATGTTATTACTCCTGAGGGAGAGTAAAAGAAGTTTATTTGGGTGATGGCCTGTGGGACTATATTTCAAACATGGATTTGACCTACGAGTGGTGGAATCTCCTATCTTCCATCCTAAGTATTTTGTATGGGGAGTTCGTTAGGAAGTATCAGGGTTAGATGGGAAGGAGTGGACTTGGATTCTGATGAGTTCTTGATGGAAAGGGGGTCTAGTATCTCGACTCCATCATCTGTGACAATGCACATAGTGGATGTCGTGGGACTAGGCTGAGGTAAGCCTTGGTATGTACCAATAAAGAATCGATACTGAAATATCCCTCACCCTATATTGATCATTGGGAAAAGGTCAGTGCTTGAGAGGGTAAGTGGCAGGATATTATCAATGTGTCCTGATTGGTTGCATTCATGGTGGGTCAATTGATCAATGGTGACAATTTTCCCATTATGAGGGAATAGCATGGTACGCAAGATAGAGGAAGCTACAACTTGCATGGAATACATGTATTTTTGTCTGAAGAGGATATTATAATCCAATTGGGCATCAATGACTTCTATGTCGATTATAATTTTTTTTTCCCCCTAGCTTGACCGAAATTGTTTGATACATTCCTTCTAGTTGGGATGGGAAACCATCATAATCTCGAAGCATGATGGTGGAGGGGATCAACTCAGGTGAACTGAGTTATTTCCATATTGATTTAGACATGATGCAAGTGGATTCTCCTTTTTTGATGATGTAGTTATGGAAGGTGATATTCCGTATTTTGATAGGGATATGGAATGCAAATAATGATGGGACTTATTATAACTTGAAATTTTTCAAATTCACGGGTGAAAATTATGAATGCAGGTGAGTGGGAAAGTGCATCTTGCAGCGGTCGAGATCCATTGTGCAGTTCAATTTAGCACTATCTGCAAGCATAGTTGGAGCGATTCCATAGTTAGCATGTGGATAAATTTTAGTGGGGGTGCTAAAATAGAAGGCGTTCCTAGATCACAGATCGTGATCATATCAACGCCCACCAATTATTTCGGCGCCACAATCTGCGCAGGCATTAAAATCCAAATGTAGACCAAAATCTAAACCATGGTATTGTATGGAGGCTATATGGTGAAATATGGTGCATTTCAGGCTCGAAAGCGGTGTGGGTCCAAACTACATTCGACGGCCCCGAAATCACATGTGTGTATAATGTCATATCCATCAACAACAGGTGGTTTCCAACTATTTGTCCAGTCGTGTTCCAATCCAAAGGAGGATCCAGTTAACGAAGAAGGAATGGTAGCTGAAACCTCAACTCAGTCCATAAATAAGAAGATTGGAAGCTATGGTCGAGGAGATAGAACTGTCAGCCCAAGGTACCATGATGGATAGTTTCTTCTTGATGGCCCATAATGATATGAGTTTGCGTCTGATAGGAGGAAACATGCACTATTTGACTGAAGGATGCACAGATAAAAATATTTGAATGGGATGACCAGATCACACTTTTGGAAGTTGTGGACTAATCTAATTATAAATAGATTAGTTCAAGATTTTGTTAAGGTCATCGAATGGTTGAGCAGAGCTCCCTATTTTGTAATATTTTGATACCATAGTTGTTCTCTGGTTATGTATGAGACTTGCAAATTTCTCATTAATAGAATTCAACTTCTTTCATCATCTTGTTTAATATGTGTTGAAACACTCATGCATGGAGGATCCATATGAGGTTTGTAGTTGTATTGTAATGTAGGTTTGATTATAATGTTGTTGTGACCTGTTTCAATATTTTCTTTGTTTCCTTGTTTCTTGTTATGATGAAATGCTCATGCATGGAATATCCAGACAAGTTGTTGTAGTCACATGGGAATGGAGGTTTGATTATTATGTTGTTGTGATATATTTTAGTGTCTAAAACTTGAGTTGAAGAGTGCTCTTGTGCCTGAGTTTTTCTTGACCAAGATGCTTGAAAGTCAGATGCTCATGGAAGACTTGTCCACCTTTCTCACTAGGTCTTCCTTCTTATCACCTTTAACCTTAAACTACTTATTGAAGTTAATGAGGACCTCATTTCCCTATGCATTGATTGTCTAATTTCTGTGTTAAAACATTCTTGTACTAATCCTTGTCCATTTGACCTCCACTCATAAACCTACCTCCACAAAAATTTTGATGGGTATTGGGCTTATCCTCTTGCAATATGAGGGTGACTCTCAGTGCTAACATTATTGGCTCCATTTCTTGGGAATGAATTGAAGACATTTCCCTAGGATTAAACAAAAAATAAATTTTGATTATGAAGGTGCATCAGAAATCATTACCTTGAAGATTGCAGCTTGCACCTAGAAACTCCACTATTTCATTTGTGGCTCCCAAAGGTAGACACACGAGGCCTACTCCATAGCTTCCTCCGAAAACACCTAAAGTTGACCTATAAAATATTATCAATAAAGGAAATACCTCTCAAAAAGGGCTTTCAGCTATTGTACCAGGTGATTTTGGTAATTTACATGATTCTTCTTTTAAAACTCTAGTAGTTGTATCCAATTCTCCTTTTATACCATCTTTTGGAGTTTCCATAATTTTATATTTTGAAATCTTTCTTGTTGAGATTCCCCATTCTAGTATTCATTTGGAAGGAGAAAATTTTGAAACTCTTGTTTCCCCTAATATTGTAAAGTGGTTTAGACCCAGGAGCTTAGATGATTTTCCCAGTTTGGGTTTTCCTACTCCTCCTCCTATCAAAGTTGTTGTGTATAAAGAGGGGGGAAATTATTTCCCCTTCAATCCCATTTCACTCTCCTCCAACACTCAACCATTTCCCCTTTCCCCTAGGATGACAATTGCAGTCCTACATTTCCAAACTCCATATCCCCCTTGTTCTCCTACAATTCACATCCAAATGGAAGGTGCTAACCTTCCTAGAAATAGGATGGAGGCCATAGTGGTTGATATATATGCCCCTCTTGTTTTAACTCAGCCTATGAATGCTATCCTAGTTGGATACTACCTTAAGTATATTCCCAAGTTCATAGGGGAGGAAGACATAATTGTAGAAGATCACCTTTCAACTTTTTACAATAATGCAGATAATCTTAACATTGAAAATGAAGATGTGTGGATGAGAGTTTTTGTACAGAGACTTGCTGGTGAGGCTAGGAAATGGTTTAGGGGTTTGAATCCTGGATATATTGTTGGGATTGAATCTCTGGATGATTCATTCTTGAGGAATTGGGGAGATAAAAAAAGTTTTTCTTTATTATATTACAAAATTTGGTTCACTTAAGAGAAAAGAGGGAGAATTTGTTTCAGAATTCTCAAAAATATTTAATAATATGTACAATAATATTACCACTGAAATAAAGCCTACATAAACCTCTACCAATATTACTTATTCTAGTGCTTTTGACCCTGAGTTTTTCCTCCTATTGAGAGAAAGAAGAGCTACCTCTTTAGCTCAAATGCAAGATGCAATCCTTGAAGTAGAGTCTAATCTATTAGCAGTTGACAAGCTTAGGAGTAAATATGATAAAGACAGAATAAAAGGTAGGGTTGAAGCTTCAAACTTTGATTCCTCTGTTTCCCACCGTCAAGTGGATGAGTTGGAAAAAATGGTAAAATCACTTTCTTCATAAATGGAGAAATTGAAATTTGAAAGGAAGAAGAGCTATAGGAACCCACAAAATGATGATAATAGGGTTAATTTCAGAAGACCCAATAATTCCCCTTAGATCATCCAAAGAGATGAAATAAATAGGGATAGGGATGATCAAAAAATCCAATCCCCTCTCCAAAATAACCTGGTTAATGTTGAAGAAGGAGAGTAAGAAGATGTTGATCCTGAAATCCATTTTCTTGGTGACACCTCTTCATATCCTCATTTAAACCAATATGCATATGAAGAGTCTCTCATGGATATCCAACTAAATGAGTTGAGCAAAGGGGGAAGAACTAGTGCAATCCAAATAGATACAACATAAGGTCCAAGAAGAAAGAAGGAAATCTTGGCATTCTTGATCATCCTACTAGAACAAAAAATCCTTCTAAGGGTGTGGCAACTAGCAGCAAATAAAAGGAGGCACAAAACCCCCAGACATTGGTATAGAGACCTACCTCAGAAGTTAAGGAGATTTTGAATCCTCCCTCATCTTTTATCTTTTAGATTCAAAAGATTAAAATCCCTATACCTCTTTTGGAGATAGTTAAGAATGAGGATTTCAAAAGGTACCTTTCCAAAATACTGCAGACTGAACCTTCATCTTCTCATACAAACTCAGACAACCTCCAATATGAAAAACTAGTTGTCATACTAGGAACTTTGGTAGAGGATAGGGATGAATCTTCACCTCCTTTTTATACATCATTGAAAATTCATGATAAAGTGTTGAAAAATTGCTTTATGGATTCATAGGCATCTCATAACCTCATGCCTAATACTTTGATGGATGAGCTTGGGTTAGAAGTTACAAAAAAATACCATGACCTACACTCATTTGATTCCAGGAAGGTGAAGTGTCTTGGGGTTATTAAAGACCTAGTTGTTTCCTTGTTCCAATTTCCAATGAAAGGTGTGGTCATGGTTATCATGGTGCTTGATGTCCCCCCTAAGTTTGGGATGCTCTTTTATAGAGCTTGGATCAAAAGACTAGGGGAAACTTTGCAGATGGATCTTTCATATGCCACCATTCCTATGTTTTGGGGGGAACATATAAGGATTTAAAGGGAAGCACAACTTTATTGTATTATCAGTGATGAAGAAAATCCTACCAACCACCCCATTTTTGCAGTTGATACTGATTTAAGAATCAGTATTTTATAGCTCACTAATGCTCCTCAAACACCTATTGAAATTAGAAAGTAGGCTATTACCTCTTGTGAAGACCCTCCTCCCAATACCTTCGTTTGGAATATTTTTTTTTATCGAGCCTCTTCTAGGGACAATGTTGGTGTTTGGGTAGTCTTTATATCCCCTACCAAAGAGACCATATCTATGTCTTACAAGATTGAATTTGAAACAAAAAACAATGTGGAAAAATATGAGGCTCTTGTTTCGGGTTTGAGGGTTGCTAAAGGCATGAAGATTGAAGAGCTAGCCATGTTTGGAGATGCTAAGTTGATTGTTCATCAAGTTAGAAATTGGTATCAGGCTAAGCACCCCAGGTTAAGGACCTACAAAAATGAAGTCAGGGATCTTGTTGATAGTTTTTTCTTGGCTTTTAATATCTCATTTGTTCCAAGAGAGGAGAAAATTATGTCAGATTCCTTTGTTGTTTCAGTAGGTAATTTTAGTGTTCCTTTCTGATCCAGGTGGATATTGGTGGCCACCCACCTTTTCCAACTGGCTCAAAACAACTTTCTGGCAATTTTGGCAATTTACTATTTTTAGTAGGTTTTAACTTCTAGGGCCATTTTGAGGGCCTAAATGAAGGTTTTTTGAGATAGAGGTTCTCAATGATATCCAAAGGAATGATTGATCCCCCAAAATGAATCTCCTTGATGATACCTTTCCAACGAGCTATTATACGCCTAAAACGAAGATCGTATGCAAAAGTTACGACCCCGAGAAGTTGATGTACTAACTTACCCAAACAGAACCCACATGACTTTTGGCGCTTCATCTCCTAGGGTTAGGTTTTTGGATGTATAGGACTTTTGGCATTCCTATTTATTGTAAAAAATGCCTTCAGAGCCTCATTGTAATCATCTTCTTGCGAATTCCAGTAGCCGTCACATCTCTTCTCAGAGATAAGATGCCACCATTCTAATGAGTCTTTCACTCTGTATTTTTATAGTCTCTGTACATTTCTTTCATTAATAGAAATCATATATTACTGTATATCTGTGTTTATGGTTGCATCTATGATAGATTTCTGTTATATTATTTGATATATGTGATATCTCTGTGAATTTCCTTATTATATCTCCGCTCTCATTTCGTGCCGAAAATAATCTGGATCAGTGGTATCAGAGCAGGCTTCTCTTGATCATTTTTTTCAGTGCATGTCCCCGACGAGGTCCGAGTATAGAAAGTTGGGTCTCAAGCTTGTCTCTCTTGAATAAAATCACTCTCACACACCTAAGAAACCCTCAATGGTTGAAGAAAAGAAAAATGATGGAGCAAACAATCCTATCAATCTATTGCTTGAGCAAGCTCTCACGCGACAGAGGGATGAAATGATGGAGAATTTTTCCCACATCCTTCAACGCCTACCAATAGCATCAGACACATATTCATCAAGTGACCACTTTGGAGGCACCTCACCTTTCAAGGTACAAGTTAACTTTGATATTCTTGTATTTGAAGGACAAATAGATGCAGAAGCCCTAGAAAAATGGTTAACTCTGCTAGAAGGTTATTTCTTTGTTCACAATTTTTCCAACAAAGAAAAGATCACCTTCACACTCCTTAAAGCTCTCCCTCATGTCAAACATTGGTGGAAAAATTATTCGGAGAAAAGTTCCACAAAGGAGTTTGGAATATATGGGGGCGATCCCACTTGGGATTGTTTTGTGGATGTAGTAAAGGAACAATATTACCCTGTTGGCAACTATGAGGACCAATACATGAGATGGACCACACTGTGGCAAGAGAGGGGCCAAGAAGTTCTAGAGTTCACCAATACCTTCCATACCTTGCACACCAAACTAGGTATCAAAGACTCTGAGTGACATTTGGTTCTAAAATACCGTGGGGCTCTACACAGATACATCCAAACTGAAATGGATTTTCTGGACATCTCATCACTCGGTGCTGCTTATCGATATGTTGTTAAAATTGAGAATAAATTTAAGCACTAGAAAAAATAGGATTTCGAGTCTACATATCCGCAACAACCAAAGTATGACAAAGATGGCCCTAACAAACAGTTTCCCAAAAACCAGTCTAAGACACAGGAAAAGAAGGGTCATGGGAAGACAAAGAAGGACACTGAAAAATGGTGCGAGTTCCACAAAATCCCCTGGAACAACACTAATGAATGTAGCTCAAAACAGTCATTAGTGGCCGATATCAAAGATAAAGAGCCAAACCCTGATTCAGAATATGATTATGAAAATAATGGTAAAGGACAGTTCATTGATGCAGACCCCACTGCTATTGTCACTACTACAACAATTCAACCAGAAGAACCAATAGATCCTGAAGAGGGGGAGTGCCTTTTTCATTCACAGATGTGGGTGAAGGGGACCCAACCGCATTTTATTGTTGATAGTGGAAGACAGAAGAACCTCATCTCAGTAAAGGTTGTCAAACAGTTGGGATTGTTGACAACACTACACCCACAACCATACAACATTGGGTGGCTTTGCCAAGGACAAGATCTTTGTGTCATCCAATAGTGTCAATTATCATATAGCATCCAACCCTTCAAGGATGAGGTATTATGTGATGTTGCCCCACTGGATGTCTGTGATGTGCTCTTGGGCCAACCATATATGTGGAGACGCCATGTTGTTTATGAGTCTCGACCCCATAGTGTCATTGTTAATTTGGGGGGTCATCTCTACAGAATACGAGAGGTAGTTCTAACTACCATTCCACCTAAAAAGTGTCACAAGGTAGTATCTCATACTGCAAAATTCATCTTCTTCACAATTTGTTCAAAAGTAGAACAAAAGGACATTGCAACCACTACAGCCTTGCCCCAAGCACCTTCTATCCAACAGAAGCAGGTCGACAAGGTTGCAGTAAAGCACAAATATTCCTTATACACACCATACTCTATTGTATCTTGACTTTTTGAACAGCCTCAACCTCAACAGGTTTGTGATAGACTTCCACAAACTGAGTAGTGCGACGCCTCCAACAAGACAAGCATCTCACCAAGATGCAGATTCAACAAATGCTTTTCCATCTCCCCTGGGAACTCAATGCAATGGAGACCATTGCTTCCTAAGGAGGGAGGATTGATCCAGGTGGATATCAATGGCCACCCACCTTTTCCAACTGGCTCAAAACAACTTTCTGGAAATTTTGGTAATTTACTATGTTTAGTAGGTTTTAACTTCCTGGGCCATTTTGAGGGCCTAAACGAAGATTTATTGAGATCGAGGTTCTCAATGATAGTTGAAGGAATAATTGATCCCCCAAAGTGAATCTCCTCAATGATACCTTTCCAACAAGCTATTATATGCCTAAAACGAAGATCGTGTGCAAAAGTTACGACCCTAGGAAGTTGATGTACTAACTTACCCAAACGGGGCCCACATGACTTTTGTCGCTTCATCTCCTAGGGTTAGGTTTTTGGATGTCTAGGACTTTTGGAATTCCTGTTTATTGTAAAAAATTCCTTCAGAGCCTCATTGTAATCATTTTCTTGGGAATGCGAGTAGCTGTCACATCTCTTCTCAGAGATAAGTTGCCACCATTCTAGCGAGTCTTTCACTCTGTATTTTTACAGTCTCTGTACATTTCTTTCATTAATAGAAATTGTGTATTACTGTATATCTGTGTTTATGGTTTCATATCTGATACATTTATGTTATATTATTTTATATACGTGATATCTCTGTGAATTTCCATATTATATCTCCTCTCTTATTTCGTGCCAAAAATAATCCAGATCACTTCCCCCCCCAAACTCAAGTATGATGTGGAAGTAAAATATAGACCCTCTATTCCTAAAAATGTCAAACATTGGAAGGATTTTGAGGATTATATTGAGATAAAAATGTTTCTTGAGACTGTGGATGAATTCTCTGCTTTACAGGTTGATCAAGATCATGATAATGAAGAAATCCCCCATGTTGATATTTTCTGAATAAAATTGTTGACCATCATATTGTTCAGTTTTCCAGTAACCATATTCCAAAGGGACTTGTACCTTTGGATAGGTTTTTTTATAGGAATGATGTGGTTGTAAAGGTTAAAGGTTCAACTAAAATTGCTGATTTGACTAAATACAATTTAGGAACAGAAGAGGAACCAAAGGATGTCAAATTGTCTAGCATTTTCTCAAAGGAACACAAGGCTGAATATGTTAATATTTTAAAAGAGTTTGTTGATGTGTTTTCCTGGAAATACGAAGATTTAATAACATATGACACCAACATAATTGAACATAATATCCCTTTGAAGGAGGAGACCAAGCCTTTTAGGTAGAAACTCAGATAGCTAAATCCCATTCTATTTCCTATCATGGAAAAAGAAGTGAAGAGGTTGTTGGATGCCTAGATCATCATTCCTTTGAGATATTCAAAATGGGTGACCAACTTGGTTCCTATGAGGAAGAAAAATGGGGAAATCAGGTTGTGTGTTGATTTCAGGAATTTGAACATGAGCTCCAAAAAAGATAACTACCCCTTGCCAAAGATGGAGCACATTTTTCAAAGAGTGATTGGTTCATCTAGGATGTCTATGATTGATGGCTTCTTTGGCTATAATCAGAACTCTGTCCTGCCTTAAGATAGAGAGAATACAACCTTCACTACTGCTTGGGGCACATTCATGTATGATAAAATTCCCTTTGGATTGATGAACGTGGGAGAAACCTTCCAATGAGCCATGGACATTTCCTTTATTGGGGAGAAAGAAAAATTTGTAGTCATCTATATAGATGCAATTACAATGTTCTCCTAATCTAACCAAGAGCATTTTCATCATCTAAAGAAGGTCTTCCTGAAGTGCAGAAGGTTTGGTCTCTCTCTCAATCCTAAGAAATATTTGTTTTCTATGAAGGAAGGTAAATTATTGGGGCACATTGTGTCAGCAGAAGGGGTAAGAATTGATCTAAGAAGAGTAGAGGCCATCCAGACCTTATCTTTTCCTAGATCTAATAAAGAGGTTCAGTCTTTCTTGCATAAAATCAATTTTCTAAGAAGCTTCATCTTTGACTTTGTTGAATTAGTGAAGTACATTACAACCATGCTCAGAAAGGGAAAAGAGGTGAAATTGACTTTTGATGCTTGAGAATATTTTGATCAGATTAAAAATTCCTTGACTAAAGCACATGTTCTCATCATCCCTGACTATTCTAAGGAATTTCTTATATTTTCCTTTGCCTCATTTGACACATTAGTTGTTTTTTTGCTGCACAAAAATATAGAAGGGTTAGAGAAGCCTATTTCATTTTTCAGCAAAGCATTGAGGGATGCAGAAATGAGGTATGATATCATCAAAAAGTAGGATTATGCTTTGGTCAAATCCCTCAAGGATTTCAAAGTATATGTTCTGCATTCAAATATTGTTTCATATGTCCCTTCAGCCTCAATGAAAGAGATACTGATACATCCTGACATAGATGGGAGGAGGAGAAAATGGATTGCTAAAATTATGGAATTTGACATTGAAATGAAGCCCACTAAATTGGTGAAAGGCCAAGGTTTAGCCAGGTTGTTGGTCGAATCAAATTAAAAAAAATTGTGGGTTAATTTTATGAACATAAACTCAGAAAATCAGCAAGCTGATATTGTTGATAGAGGTTCTCATGTCAGCCCCAAATTAGCAGAATTCACCTGGTATGAAGACATCATATACTTTTTGAAGAATTTGAAACATCTTCATGGCTTGGACAAGAAGAAGGTGAGAGATTTTAATCTCAAAGCAATCAAATATTGTCTCATTGATCAAGTTTTGTATTGGAAAGATCCTCTAGGAGTTCTGTTGAGATGTCTAGATCCAGAGGAGGCCCAAAGGGCCATAACTAATTTTCATGAAATCTTATGTGGGGGCCATCATTTGTGGAGGACCACATCTTATAACATCCTCAGAGATGGGTATTTCTGGCCTATCCTTTTTACTGATGTTTGTGAAAATATTAGAGTTTGTGTCAAATGCCAAAAGTTTTTTGGAAAGAAGTAGCTCACATATTTGCCTTTGAAACCTGTGGTGGTTTTTGGACCTTTTCAATAGTGGGGTCTTGACTTAATTGGGGAAATCAACATAACCTCAAGTGGTCATCACTAGTGGATTTTGGTTTCCACTGATTATTTCACCAAATGGATAGAATTCATCACTACAAGGAGTGCCTCGCACAAGGTAATCATTAGCTTCCCTGAATATATTATGGCCATATTTGGTTGTCCGATCAGGATTGTCACTGACAATGTCACCTCCTTCAAAGATGAACCATTAATATAGTTATGTGAACTATATGGGATTACTTTAATCCATTCTACTCCTTAATACCCCCAAGAAAATGGTTTAGCATAGTCCTCTAACAAGAACCTCATAAATATCATCAAGAAATTGTTATAAGAAAATAAGAAAGGATGGGACTCAAAGATGAATTTTTCATTATGGGCTGACAAAGTTACAATAAAGAGGTCACTGGGTTTTTCCCCTTTTCATATTGTATATGGGGTTGAGGTTATTTTTCCTAATCATATTTCCTTTTTTGTGCCAAGATTGCTCCAAGACTACCAAGGAGAACCTGATGATATGGTCAGGGGGATAAAATAGATGGTAGAAGTACAACAGGATAGGGAGAAGCTACTTGATAAAGCTCAGGATCACCAACAGAAAATAAAACGAGGCCTTGAAAAGAAGGCAAGAAAGGAAGATTTTTAGATGGGGGATCTGGTGCTCAAATGGGATGCCCCCAAGCAATACAAAGGAAAACATGGTAAATTCAAAGCCTTATGGATTGGTCCTTTCAATATTTCTGAGGTATTTTCAAATAACACCTATAAGTTGCAGAGCTTGGAGGATTCTGAAGTTTTTGGTGGCCCTATCAATGAGCACTTTCTGAAAAATAATTTTTCTTAAGCCATGATTTTCTTTCCACCATTGTAATTACCACTTCCTTTTTATTTTTTGTTTGAATAAGAGACTCCATGACACACAGGCTAAGGCACTGGAACTGTGCATTCTTGGCAACTCATAGGGAGCATGCCATCCCCTATGGAGCCAATGTTACCACTTGAAATTGTCTAGAGTCACGGGTGATAGTTATGAATATAGGAGAGTGGGAAAGTGCAATTTGCAATGGTCGACATCCCCTATGAAGTTCAATTTTAGCGCTATCTCCAAGCGCATTTGGAGGGATTCCATTGTTAACAGGTGGATAAATTTTAGCGGGGGTGCTAAAATAAAAGGCGTTTCCAGATCACAGATCATGATCGGATCAACAACCATCAATCATTTCGATGCCACCAGCTGTGTAGGCGTTAAAATCCAAAGGCAGGATGAAATTCAAACTACGGTATTGTGGGGAGGTTACATGGAGAAATGTAGTGCATTTCGGGCCCAAAAGAGGTGTGGGTCCAAACCTCTTTCAACGGCCATGAAATCACATGTGTGTATAATGTCACATCCATCAACGATAGGTAGTCCCCCGATATTCATCCAACCACACTCCAATCCCGAGGAGGATTCAGTTAATCAAGAAGGAACGATAGCTGAAACTGTAACAACCTAATATTTCTAAACATCATTTATTTTCATAAGAAATTTATTTCATAACTGAGACAATAACTTCATAGCATAATATTGATTTTCATAACAGCAACATCAGT
>JZKD02S0745420.1:1237109-1270111 GCA_000966675.3 Picea glauca
ACTACCCTTGGGGGTGTGGGCGTTGGATCCCTTCTGGCTCAGTATTAATGACTCATTTATGTGGGACAGGATTTTTTAATACCATCAGTGGTTGCATTGGTGTATAAGTGGGAGGTCCTTGAGGTGGACCTTGAGGGTTGGGATCTCGTTGAGGTTTCATGGTGTCCTTCATCCATTTGTAATCAGAAAATTGGGGGAAATGATGAGTGTAATGGCCATATTTGCCACATAATACGCAAGTCTAGTTAGTGCGAAGGTTTTTGTTTCTCCCTTGTCACAGTTGGCCATTATTATTTCCCCCTTGAGGATTTTGGTTGGGTTGGCATTGGTTTCCCCAGGTTGGGGGTTTTGTTGAGGGGGGTTCCCTCCTTGTCCCCGATTCCTATTATTTCCTTTCTTCCATTTATTTTTTGGTTGTTGAGGTTGATTGGTCGTATTCAACTGTTCAAAATATTAAATTTTTTTAAGAGTGGAATGTTGGATGAAATTGACCCTCGAAAAGGGTTGGCCAAGTGGGGGTACAACAGGTTGAGATGGATCTGGGAAGGGATAGTATGGGTTACCTTGTGGGGGTCCATATGGGTTGTAAGAAGTGTAGGTGTTTCCATTATTACTAGGTTGATATGTGATCCATATTTTATGAGAAGAAAGAAATGAATAAAAATTATTAAAATATGATTAACAAAGAATAACAAAGATACAATAAAACTAGTTTTCTATTCAATAAGGAAATAAGTTGAAATTGTAAAATAATGCAGTGAAAAACAAGCTTGCTAGAATGGTGGAGACTTATCTCGGAAAAGAGATGTGACAACTACGCTCATTCGCAAAAAGATGGTTAGAATGAGGCTTTGAAGGCATTTTTACAATAAACAGGAATGTCAAAAACCCTATACATCTGAAAATCTAACCCTAGGAGATGAAGGGCCAAAAATCATGTGGGCCCCGTTTGGCTAAGTTAGTACATCAACTTCCCGAGGTCGTAACTTTTTCATATGATCTTCATTTTAGGCCCACGATATCCCATTGGAAAGTTCTAATCAAGAATAACTATTTTAGACTGGCCTAGGTCAATTCCTTTAGTAGTCACTTGGGCCCCAAATCCCAAAAAACGACATTTAGGGCCTCAAAACGACCCCGTAATTTTGGAACCCAAAAAACTACCAAAAAACTACCAAGGTGGAAAATTGTTTTTCAAGCCAAAGGAATAGGTGGGTGGCCACCGATATCCACCTAGATCAATCCTCCCTCTTTAGGAATCAATGTTCCACATTTTGTTGATTCCCCCCATTAGATGAGGAAATTTCTATTGAATTTGGCCCCGGGTGAGGCACTTGCCTTGGTGCAAGAGCTTCCCTACTTTCATGACTCGATAAAGATGGACCTTATGTTGTCGAGTGCCCTTGATCTGTGTGTCCACAATCTGATCACTTGATTCTTATTGAATGTAGTCAGGATTGAGCTCAGTTGGTGTCAACTTCTCTGCTATCTCTGAGGTGTCCAATAATGGTGGGAAATATGGTCGAAGGAGAGCCACGTTGAAGACTGGGTGCAAGCTAAGGAAAGGGGAGATGTTTAGCTCAAAAGCATTGCCACCCATATCCTTGGTGATGGTGTACAACCCATAATGAAGTCGGCGAAGCTTACGATGGGGACATGTAGGGAATTCTTTCTACAATTGCAACCAAACTTTGTCTCCCACCTTAAACTTATGTGGTACTCGATGTTGATCATGGCACTTCTTGTACTTGAAATTATACTTTTGTAGAATATCTTGAACCTATTGACGGATGTGCTGGATCTTCTCAATGAACTGGGTGGCTTTTTTAGGTACTAGTGGAGGACGGGATGATTCGGTTGAGGTGGTTTCCAGAGGTAGTGCAACATCCATGGGGCCCAATGGTTGGAATCCCAACCCCACCTGAAAGGGGTTATGGCCAATTGATCTATGGAGGGCTCGGTTGTAGCTATGTTGGACATAGGGAAGACTCTCATCCCACATGCGGGGGTTTTTTGAATTGTACATGCATAGGATATGTATAATCATTTGATTGATGACCTCATTTTGGCCATCTGTCTAGGGATGGAAGGCAGTGGATTAGGTAAGCTTGGTATACAACAATGACTAGAGGGTCGACCAGAATGTGTCGAGGAACCGACTATCAAGGTCTGAGATAATGGTTTGTGGGATCCCAAAATGTACCCATACTCATTCAAAGAAGAGCTTCGTAGTGGCTTCTACTGTGATTTTCTTATTGCAAGCGGCTAGAATCGCCATCTTGGAAAAGCGATCAATAACCACAAAAAGATAGTCATTTCCCCTCTTAGAGGACAGGAGGCCCGACATGTAGTCCATTGATATGGATTCCCATGGCCTATCAGGAGTAGGAAGAGGGGTTTACAGGAAAGAGAATAGGCAGTGTAGGACCTGATATACTTGTCGAAATTGTTGAAGTTTCAGCCAGGAGAAATGTTTATGTATCATTTCCATTGTCTTTTCGATGCCAAAGTGTCCTGCCACCCAACTGTAGTGAGATTCCAAAATCAACTTCATTTTCTCTCTTGATGGAACGTAGAGATGGCCCGCATGACACAACAACCCTTCTTGAAGATGAAAATTAGAAACCAGTGAGTTGGTGCCCAACATTTGTTAGGTGGTGGAGAAGTCAGGGTCTATCTCATAGAGGTGGGGCCATCTAGAGGTCTTGTGCCTGCAATATTCTAGCACTGTGGTGAGTGTCGCGATTGGAGGTCGACAGAGGAAATCAACAACTTGGTTGGTACTTCCTGTTTTATACTTGATGTTGATGTGGAACTGTTGTAAGTATGTGGACCACTTCTGATGGCAGTCATTCTGCAATTTTCCTTGGGTCTGCATGAACTGTAGTGTCTTGTGATCAGTGTGGATGATTGTTTCCTTCCCAAGAATGTAATGTCTTCACTGGCAGTAGGCTTGCACAATGGAGTACATTTATTTGTCATAAGTAGGGTATGTACGGACAACATCTGATAGTGTATCACTATGATATGCCACGGAGTGGTCGTGTTGAGTGAGAATGACACCCACAAAATAGTCTGAAGTATCTGTCTTGATCTCAAAGGGATGTTCTAGGTTAGGTAATGAAAAAACTGGGGATGAGTAGAAATGCTTCTTCAAGTCATCGAAGTCTTGTTGTTTGGAAAATCCCCACATAAATTTTTTCTTACCACCACCCCTGGTTACCTAGATGAGGGCCCATGCGATATGAGAGAATCCCAACATGAACTTGCGATAAAAATTGATGAGGCCCACGAAGCTCTGAAGTCTAGTGAATGTGGTTGGGTTTTTCCAGTCAGAGATGACCTAGACCTTGGCTAGATCCACATGCACACCATGTTTATCAATGATGTAGCCTAACTAATGGACCATGTCCATTCCTAAAGAGAATTTTTCCAACTTTGCATATAGTTTGTGGTGCCACAGGGTGTGCAGAACCTGTTGAATATGCTGAAATTGTTTTTCCCAAGTCTTGTTGTAGATGAAGATCTCATCCATATACAACACTACAAAAGTATTGGTAAAAGGTCGTATGATATCATCCATCATCCTCATAAAATTTGTTGGAGCATTTTTCAAACCAAAGGGCATGACCAACCATTCAAAAATATCTTCTTTTGACTTGAAGTTAGTCTTCCATACATCTATATATTCTATTAGGACTTGGCAGTAGCTAGATTTTAGATCAATCAGACTGAAGTATTTGGCCCTGATGAGTTGATCAAGGAGGCCATTGATTTGTGGAATCATGTATCGATTTCAGATTGTGATTTTATTTAGGACCCAGTAATAAATGCAGAGTCACCAAGTCCCACCATTCTTATGCACCACCACGATTGTGCTCCCACACGGTGATGAGTTGGGACAGATGTGACCCTTGTGGAGTAGTTCTTGGATTTGCCTCTTCATATCCTCATTTTATAATAGAGAGTGTTGTTAGACTGTCCCATTGGGTAGTGGTGCGCCTGGGGTCATATCGATGGGATGCTTGACCTAACAATGAAGACGTACCCCAGTAGGAGAGGAAAAGATATCTGAGTATTCTTCCACGAATTTATCCACTTGCTTACATTGTGTGGAGATATTGGTGGAAGAGACCCTAGATGTGGCTGCAATATTTCACTCACTCTGAGGGAGAATCAGGAAGAATAAAAACTTCCATTTCTAAGAGATGACCTTCCTGCATTTCTTGGCAGTGATCAAGGAAATAACACTAGGAGGGACTGCCTCGGGTATCCTGTACAATTTCCGGTTCAAAGTAATAATAACACTACAAGGCCTAGACTCATATACAACATCTTGTTTCCATAAATAAGGTTGTCCCAAAATAACATTACAAAATTCAAGAGGAGAAACATCCCACAATACTCATCTTTGAAGGGCTTGATGTTGTACGACAATCGACATAGTTGGATGACACAAAGATCTCTTCCTTGGGAGATCCATCGAATGGTGTAAGGTTGTGGGTGCAACATTGTAGGCAGGGCCAGGTTCTTGAAGACCTATGATGAGATGAGGTTCTTCTCACTACCACTACAATGATGAAGTGTAGTGGGGTTCCTTTTACCCACATATGTGAATGGAAGAGGTGCTTTTCTTCTTTTGGCTCGTCTGCTTCACCAAGATGGAGCTTAGTGGTAGAAACGGTGGCACTGGGTTCCATTTCAATGATCCATAATCTACTTTATGGTTATAACTTAGATTCATAACCCACATCTGATTTAGAGGCTTTCACTTCGGCAACTAGCGACTTCTTTGAGCAGAAATCAAAAGTGTTATGCCAAGGGCTCTTATGGAAGTCACACCACTTCCCAGTATATTTATTTGTCTTCCCAGTGTCCTTATTTTCTTGCCGCTTGGACTAGTTTTCCTAATACTGTCCATATTTTCTCTATCCTTTGTTCTGTGGGTTGGGACCTCCCTTTCCTAGATTTTTCTGTCCGGGGTTCCTAGACCCCAATTGCCACATCTTTTATTTGAGCCTCTTCTTGATTTTGACGACATATTGGTAGGTCGTGGAAAGGGATGAGGTGTCCAGAAATTCGATTTCAGTTTGGATGTATCTATGAAGAGAACCATGATACTTGAGCACCAGATGTCGCTCTGAATATTTGATACCCAGTTTGGTGTGGAAGGTATGGAAGATATTTGTGAACTCTGGAACTTCTTGGTCTCTTTATTGCCGCAGTGTGGTCCAGTTAGTATACAAGTCATCATAACTTTTGATAGGGTAGTATTTTTTGTTAATAGAATCCCTCAAGGATTCCCAAGTGGCCACAAATGTAAATAATTAGGGTTCTTTTATTTCATTTTTCTCACAGAAAGTTTCCCACCAATATTTGACATGGGGAACAGATTTGAGAAGCACAAAAGTAATTTTTTTCTATTCAAAAAGTTATGGACATAAAAATACCCTTCTATTATATTCAACCACTTGTCTACAACATCTATGTCTATCTGACCTTCAAATATAGGAATATCGAAGTTTATTTGTACCTTGAAGGGGGTGGTGCATCCAGTCAAGGAAGATCCATTGCCTGTTGGTAGTCGTTGAAGGATTTGCATGAAATTATCCATCATATCGTTCCTCTGTTGCATGAGGGATTCCTCAAGAAACATTTTGAAAGGATCTCATGTCCCTTCATATTTGAAACATCATTTGGGTGTTCCAGAGATTTTTTCCTTAAGAGAAATAAGCTCGAGACTCAATTCTTTTTACCTTGACCTCGTTGGGGACATGCATTAAGACGACAAGGAGTAGACCACTCTGATACCACTAATATGGATTTTATAAGAAGAATGAAATTAATATAGATTATTAAAATATGATTAACAAAAAATAACAAAGATACAACAAAATTGATTTTCTATTCAATAAGGAAATAAGCTGAAACTATAAAATAATGCAGTGAAAAACAAGCTTGTTGGAACGGTGGCGGTTTATCTATGACAAGAGATGTGACGGATGTGCTCATTCGCAAGAATATTATTACAATGAGGCTCTGAAGGCCTATTTACAATAAACAAGAATGTCAAAAACCCTAGATATCCAAAATCCTAACCCTATGAGATGAAGCACCAAAAATCATGTGGGCCTCGTTTGGGTAAGTTAGTACATCAACTTCCTAGGGTTGTAACTTTTGCATACGATATTCATTTTAGGCACATGATAGCCCGTTTAAAAGATATAACCAAGAAATATGATTTTCAACCGGCTGAGGTTTTTTTCATTGGTAATCACCTGGGGCCCAAATCCCCCAAAAAAATTGTTTAGGGCCTCAAAATGACACCGAAAGTTTTGGAACCCGAAAAATTGTTGAAAAACTGTGAAGGTGGAAAACTATTTTTCGAGCCAAAGGAATAGGTGGGTGGCCACCGATATCCACCTAGATCAATCCTACCTCCTAAGGAAGAAATGGTCTACATTGCATCGAGTTCCCCCATAATATCAGGAAATGTCTGTTGAATTTGGCCCCATGTGAGCCAGTTGCCTTGGTGCAAGAGCTACCCTGCTTTGACGACTCGATAAAGTTGGATCCATTGTTTTCAAGTGCCCTTGATCTATGTGTCTGAAATATGATCATTAGATGCTTGTTGCATGAAGTTACGGTTGATCTTAGTTGGTTTCAACTGCTTTTCTATCTCTGAGGTGTCCAATAATGGTGGGAAATATGGCTGAAGGAGAGCCACGTTGAAGACTGGGTGTAGGATAAGGAAAGGAGGGATGTTGAGCTCAAAATAATTATCACCCATGGCCTTGATGATGGTGTACAACCCATAATGGAGTGGGAGAATATTCTGATGGGGCCCTGTAAGGCATTCTTTCTGCAAGTGAAACAAAACGTTTTCTCCCACCTGAAACTTATGTGGCACCCGATGTTGATCATGGCGTTACTTGTACTTGGAATTATACTTCTATAGAATATCTTGAACCTGTTGGTGAATGTGTTGGATCCACTCAATGAGCTAGGTACCTTTGTCATATTCTGGTGGAGGAGTGGACAATTCGGTCCAAGTGCTCTCCAGAGGTAGTGCAACATCCATGGGGTCCAATGGTTGGAATCATAATCCCACATGAAAGGATTTGTGCCCAGTTGAGCTATGTATGGCTCGTTTGTAGCTATGTTGGACATAGGGAAGACTCTCATGCCATTTATGGGGGTGTTTTGAATTGTACATGCATAGGATAGGTACGATCATCCAATTGATGACCTCAGTTTCGCCATCTGTCTAGGGATGGAAGGTAATGTATTTAGTGAGATTAGCATCCAGCAGTGACCAAAGGCTTGACCAGAATGTGTTGAGGAATTGAGTGTCACAGTCTGAGATAATGGTTTGTGGGATACCAAAATGTAACCATACTTGTTGGTATACAAGTCGTCATAACTTCTGAGAGGGAAGTATTGTTCCTTAATATAATCCCCGAAGGATTCCCATGTGGATGTGAATGTAAATAATGAGGGTTCTTCTATTTCCTTTTTCTCACAGAAAGTTTCCCACCAATCTTTGACATGGGGAATGCATTTGAGGAGCGCAAAAGTAATGTTTTATCTATTTGAAAAGTTATGGACATAAAAATAACCTTCTATTTTATTCAACTAGTTGTCTACAACATCTGTGTCTATATGAACTTCAAATATAGGAATATCAAATTTTATTTGTACCTTGAAGGGGGCGGCACCTTCGCTCGAGGAATTTGTGTCACTTGTTGGTAATCATCGAAGGATTTGCATGAAATTATCCATCATCTCATTCCTTTGTTGCATGATGTATTCATAAAGAAACATTTTGAAAGGATCTCATGTCTTGTCATATTTGAAATGTCATTTGGGTGTGCGAGATATATTTTCCTCAAGACAAACAAGGTCGAGACCCAATTCTTTGTACCTTGAACTTGTTGGGGACATGCATTATGACGGCAAGGAGCAGACCACTCTGATACAACTAATCTAGATTTTATGAGAAGAAAGAAATGAATACATATTACTAAAATATGCTTAACACAGAATAACAGAGATACAATAAAATTATTTTTCTATTGAATAAGGAAATAAGCTGAAATTGTAAAATAATGAAGCGGAAAACAAGCTTGTTGGAATGGTGGAGGATTATCTATGAGAAGAGATGTGATCGATGCACTCATTCTTAAGAAGATGATTATAGTGAGGATTTGAAGGCATTTTTACAATAAACAGGAATTTCAAAAACCCTAGACACCCAAAAACCTAACCCTACGAGATGAAGCGCCAAAAGTCATGTGGGCCCCGTTTGGGTAATTTAGTACATAAACTTCCCAGGGTCATGATGTTTGCATACAATCTCTATTTTAGGTGCAAAATAGCCCATTGGAAAGGTCTAACCAAGAAATATGATTTTCTACTAGCCTAGTTTAGTGTCTTTGGCAATCACCTGGGTCCCAAATCCCCAAAAAACATCGTTTAGGACCTCAAAACGACCCCGAAAGTTTGGAACCCGAAAAACTGTCGAAAAAATGCGAAGGTGGAAAACTATTTTTCGAGCCAGTGAAATAGGTGGGTGGCCACTAATATCCACCTAGATAAATCCTCCCTCCTTATGAAGTAATGGTCTCCATTGCATTGATTTCCCCCATGACATGAGGAAATGTCTGTTGAATTTGACCCCAAGTGAGGCACTTGCCTTGGTGCAAGAGTTGCCCTACTTTGATGACTCGAAAAAGATGGATTCTTTGTTGTCAAATGCCCTTGATCTGTGCATCCAAAATATGATCAATGGGTTCATGTTGCATGTAGTCAGGGTTGATCTCAGTTGGTGTCAACTTCTGTGCTATCTCTGAGGTGTCCAATAATGGTGGTAAGTATGGCCGAAGGAGAGTCACGTTGAATACTGGGTGTAGGCTAAGGAAATGGGGGATGTTGAGCTCAAAATAATTTTCAACCATAGCCTTGGTGATTGTGTATGACCCATAATGAAGTGGGAGAAGATTCCAATGGGACACTGTAAGGAATTCTTTCTGCAAGTGAAAAATTTTGTTTCTCCCATCTGAAACTTATGTGGCACCCAATGTTGATCATAGGGCTACTTGTACTTGGAATTAGACTTCTATATAATATCCTAAACTTGTTGGCGAATGTGTTGAATCCACTTAATGAATCGGGTGGCTTTGTCAGATTCTGGTGGAGGAGGGGATGATTCGGTCCAGGTGGTTTGTTGGCCCTCGACTAAGTTTTAAGGAAACATTGGTCATGTTTTTGGGACTTCGACGGGATGGTTGAAGATGGAGTGCCCAGGAAAAGATAAGATCGTGGGATATCACTTGTTTTGCATGATTTTTGGTATTGTTAGGTTTTATGTAATGGGTATGGTATGTAGGCCCATGTGTTTACCCATGTTTATGTCTTTTTTTAATGTATAAATAGATATCTAAGCAATGTAAGTAAAAGGGTTCTAGCCTGTCTAAGTTAGCTTCGTGCAAGAATATGTAAAGGCTGCTAAGTGAGTAGAGAAAATGTTGGATTTTGTGCATGGTGTGTATTGAGACTTGTAGAGCTAAGTGCAAGTGATAGTAAGAGGCTTTATGCAGACAGACTGTGTAAGGATTTGTGCTATCAAGGAGTTGGCTATGTGCCTTGACCTGATTTTGAGGAAGGTGGATCTAGTCCACTGTGCACAGATCACCTGTCCAATGCGAAGATGAGCTTTGTAGCTTTGGGAACAAGGGAAGATGAATGTAAGGAGATCGAAGACTAATAAAGAAGAAAAAGATTTGGTGGACGTAGCCCCACACTGGGGTGAACCACGTATATCCTGTGTTGATGTGCTTTGTGCGATGTTGTCAATGTTGTTTATATGATTATTTTCTTAGTGTTGTTGTTATAACATACAATGAATGAATTTGATGTTGTTTATTAGTGCTTAATAATGTGAATGAATTCTAGATATGAGTGAATGATATGTGCTAAATGATTGGATGTTATTAATCTTGATTACTACTACGCTAATCTGTAATAAGGGTTTAACCTGTGATGTGGATAAGTTCAAGAACTAATGCATGTTATTGGCTAAGTGCTTTGTCAAGTGTTGTAATCACAGATATGTGTCTCGTCTTGGTTGTAGACACCTGAGTCCTGCAACCCCCCTGCCTCTACCTCGGGTGAGACTTCACCTGCTTCGTAGATGTTTCTGAAAGGGCCGGTAGTTAGGGTTTTGTTGGTGCATTGTTGAAGCGTTGAACCCTGGGTCTTCCCCTGTGTACCAACAAATGGTTTTATTGCCGAGACATGAAACTGTGATTGTTGGGAACTGAAGAAAAGGCTCTGTGAGTAGATATTTTGTTGTAGTGTGCAGTATTATACTTGACTTGTGAAGCTCTATTCTAAGAAAGAAACTCGATCCGAAGAAAAGAGGTAAGATCTTACAACTTTGTGCTCTGGCAAAGGTAAGATAAGTGAAAAAAATATCTTTGAAAATATGAATCTAGGTATGTTTGATAGATTTTGTCCTAGTATGAAAACTAGGGAACAGATAGAAGAAAGAGTTGATACAAATACATTTGATAGAGATAGTGAAATATATGTTATTCCTATGCATAGAAAGAAGTTTTGGACTAACAAGTGGATGCGGGAACCTAGAAAGAATTTTTGCAAATTGCAGGTCCAACACGGTGATCCCAATGCGTAGTACAAGAAAGGTTGGGGATCGTTTAAAATAAAGAGAGGGTTGGCACTATGTTAAAATTGTATAAGGTCGAGACATCTTGCTAAGGAATTCCCTGGTATAGGTCCTATTTTTCTATGTTGTAAAGCTATTGGTCATGAGGTTGAGGATTTCCCTAGAATGATTGCCAAAGTTGACAAGATGAACATGAGACAAGAAAAATATAAATAAGGAAAAGAGGCTAAGGATATGTTAGAGAACCAAAAAGAATCAGAGACTATGTTATTACAGTTGAAAGAAACACTGAATGATCATAGAGATGTTAGTTTACCATAGATCTTGAAAGAAAAGAAGTGCATAGAAACAAGAATAGGAGACTTCAACATACACTGTGTCTTAGATGAAGAAACACATGTGAATATTATGCCAGAAAGCACTTGGGAAATTTTGGGAAAGCCTTCTATGATACCTTCATTGGGAAGGATAGGCTTGTTTAAAGGGAAGATGATAACCTTATGTGGAAGAGCTACTAATGTACCTATGATTGCCCATGGAACATCAACTGACGAAGAATTTGAAGTCATTAAGTTTGTTGAGAGAAACGCCCCCTTTTCACTATTGTTAGGAAATACTTGGATTGAAAAGGATCAGATAAAAAGGAAAGAAGAGGAGGAAGATATAGAATAGAAAAAGCAAGAATTAAGCGACTTCATAGCTAGAAAAATAGAGCACCTAATAGAAGAAAACTAGTATAAGTCAAAGCAATAGAGGGAAAGAGAAGTAGTTGTTGAAGTGGAAAGAACACGGGAAGGTTTGAAGGACCTATCCATGTAAGAAAGAAAAGTACCTACCCTAAAGTTAATAACATAAGAAGTACTACCTTTGCACCCTTTGGACGAATATCAATAGTGCGAAGCTACTAGGCTAATAGAAAGTAAGAATAGGTAAGAATAGGAATGGAAAGAGGAACCCAAAGACTCAGATCACAGGAAAAAAGGAAAGAAATCTCAGTAAGAAGAAAGAAAAGTTAGAAAAACAATGAGAGGTTCTAGAGAATACTTTGTAGGAGAAATATCTGCAGAAGTTTAACCTTGTAGGAATAGCAGAACAACGCAGAATGGTCCTTCACCATGAATAAGAAATTTGACCGTTGGAGGTGCCCCAACTGTTATAATGACGCTCTAGAACGACTAGAAATCCAGTTATTGATGGAAAGATCATCGTTGGACCGTTGAGACCACACCATAATGGATGGATGTGCACTGATGGAAGTATTCCTACCCATTAGAGGGATCTGTTATGACGCTTGCCTATTTAACTTGTCGGACACTGCGTCGGGACCACTTTTTGTAAACTGATATATTCGAGCTAATGCAGAATCGATTTCATATCACGTTGTGATTTCTAGAACTCGCCATTCAATTGATTTCCTTGCTCGCTTATTTGCCTTCCCAATTTGTTTTATTACAAAGTGTGAATCTCAGGTGAGCATAACATAGTAGAGAAGTCTATGGAGAAGATTCGTGTAGACCTCATGACTTAGAAAGTCATGTTTGTAGGAAAATAGGAATCATCGATTGGTGGATTGCAAGCATCCCCATTGACTGGATGATGTTCTGGTCGCACTTCTGAGAAGCAAAGAAGGAAGCATGATGATATGGCTAATGCGAAACATATCTTGTCGGTCTTATCGGAGTAAATCCTGCCTCTGGTTGGCACGATTAACCTTGACAACATCCCCTGTTATTTCGAGTACACGTTGATCACTGCGTACCTCCTAAAGGGTATATGTGCAGTTGGAACCTAGTTAGGACACATCTCAGCTTTGAAGAACAATGAATTGAAACTTGAAGACTGGAAGAACTATGCAATTCTCATGCTACATAGGTATTTGATGAATATGACTGGGAAGAAGCCCAATATATTCTCCTAGTCATGGATTAAGGAGCTCGCGTGATCCATGATCCTAAACCTAATGAATATCCCCCACTTCAGCTGATGTTAGGAGATAAATGCTTGCGTTAAAATCCTCCTGTCGTGCTCCCATGGAGGGTATCTATGGATTTATAGGAACGCCACTTTGGATCCAACACTGATCCATCTCATTACAAGACTGAGCATGCAAGGACTGGACCCTCAGCAGTTCTACCCAGGGAAGGCTGCAGATCGCTCCTTGGCCCAACATATAAAATAAGACTATGGATATTTAGAGAAGGGAAAGTGAGGCTACAAGGTAGCCTCCATCCAGGATGGTGCAGGGTGCCCTGCTATCCAACTGATCATTGGCAAGCTCGTCAGAAGGAAAATGCTGACACAAGTCATAGGCTTTGTAGTGCAGCTCACAGGGAAGTGTATCGAAGGAATGCAGATGAACTGGGAAAGTTACCTTGTGAACGAGTTGGAAAAGGACTGTCGAGTGTAGGACCAAGGATACGAGTTTCATTTCAGTTGGTTACTGATTTTAATCGCATTTGTCACTTGGAAGATGTTAGAAGGAGTGACATTCCCTAAATTCAATCCATCAGAGTCATTGGCTGCAAGGTTCTCCACCTTGTGGTACACAAACGATATGGCGAAGCAGTGGCAATCGAACGTGGTGTTCCACGCTTACTACCTACAACTGAAGTGCGCCATTGAATCATTCCCATGGATGACCTCGAATACATTGCATCAATATAGGATGATAACGAAGTTCCATTCAGACCGACACTTCACCTACATCACTGCATGCATGGATGAAAGTAAGGATGAGTTGCAGTCTTATTATAAGCTGTCTGGTGAAGATATGGAGGAGATAACCAAAGAATGGCCATCTAAATTCTTTGTACCAGTCAAAGATGCATAACTCTCTAACCCCGATATCATCATTATTCCTTTAGTCACCCAAAGTGAGTATGATGGATAGAGAAATGCAAAGAAAAAGAAGAAAAAGGAGGAATTACAGGACATAGAAAGTGATGATAAGGAAAGCACCTCAGAAGAGAGTAGGCCTAATTCACATACAGGGGGAGGAGGAGACGAAGTGAACTAAAATGAAGGAGGGGACGAAGGAGAGAAGCAACATAAAGGAGAAGTAACATTGCCAAAGGATCCCCTTATAGAGGCCGAGACATTGAAGAAAAGGAAGGTTTCTCCACAAAAACCCTCAGCACAGAAGAAGACCCGAGCCAACAAGCCTCAGTAGAAGAATGTGCTCATAGTGGAAGATGTAGATCTCATCATCGCAGCCATAGAATATGCTTCAGAAGATATCCTGCAAAATGACACAAAATAGAGAAGGAGCTCAGAGACATACAACAAGCCATATATTCGAGCCACAGAGTGACTACTATGCCTTCTTTAGCAGAAAGTGTAGAATTGGGGGATAAGCCCACGCAATTACAAAGGATAGCAGATGCAACCAAGGCTCGACTATGTCGAGTCCAAGAATAAAAGGAGCAGGCCACAAATACCATAAAGTAAGAAAAGGAGGAGGTATTGGAGAAACTTCGAGCTGCGCAGAAAGAGAAAGATGAACCTAGGGCGATGTTCGAGGAGGACAAGAATAAAATACATAAAGAGAAAGACTAGCTACTCACAACGAAGATTGGGGTCAAATAGGTAGTCAATAAATCACTTTGCTTTTTTCTAAGATTGGCACAAGAGGAAGATGATTCAGTTGAGATATAAGTGGGGAAGCTCGCTGAGGCCTTTCAACAACTTCAAGCAAGAGTAATGGAGCTAGAAATCCAAGCAGTACCTAGCACTCCACAAGAAGTGTGCAATTAGAGGGAAGAAGCTACTAGGAACATAGTAGAAAGAATCAGGGCATTGGCCTCAGAGTGTAAAAAATTAAGTGATCGAAGTGTGTAGACCTATGAGTGCCTTGATGAAGATCTTGAGCTGAGGAAATTGGAAGCACAATTCTAGGAGGCAAAGAAACATGCGTCCATCATGCAAGCACAAATGAAGTTGTTTACTACAGTCAAGAACATGAAAAGATCGCAGGAATGGCGCACAGTCCAGCAGCAGGTCACTGCCATCTAAAGAAGATTGATGGAGATTACACAGAGACTCTAGCCGGTGCAGGATGAACCCTGCACGCTTTTTGAGGAGATTGAAGGACAAGCCTCACAACTGGAAGAAATAGTTACAATAGTGGAACAAAGCCTGGAAGGGATTTTCACAAACCAAGTAATTCAGGAGTTCATCAAGCAGGAGGCTCTGGTGAAGAAACAAGTCGAGGCATCTCGAGCTAAGCTCGAGGACATTGAAGTAGTGTTGCCAATATCTGAGTGACTTGGGATGAGTCACAGATGAGTGTTGGGGTCATGTTGGCCCTCAACCAAGTTTTAAGGAAACATTGTTCGTGTTTTTGGCACTTCGACATGCTAATCAAAGATGGAGCGCCTAGGCGAAGCTGAGATCGCGGGATATCACTTGTTTTGCGCGATTTTTGGGCTTTTTAGGGTTTCTGTAATGGGTATGGGACGTCGGCCCATGGGTTTACCCACATTTAGGATTTTGTTTAATGTATAAATAGATAGCTAAGCAATGTAAGTACAAATTTTCTAACCTCTCTAAGTTGGCTTCGTGCAAGAATATGTAAAGGTTGCTAAGTGCGAAGAGAAGTTGTTGGATTTTGTTCATGTTGTGTGTTGATATTTGAAGAGCTAAGTGAAAGTGATAGTAATAGGCTTTGTGGAGATAGACTGTGTAAGGATTTGTGCTATCAAGGAGTTGGCTTTGTGCCTTGACCTGATTTTGAGGAAGGTGGATCTAGTGCATTGTGCGCAGATCACCTGTTCAGTGTGAAGCTGAGCTCTATGGCTTTTGGCACAAGGGAAGACAAATGTAAAGATATCGAAGACTAATAAAGAATAAGATGATTTGGTGGACGTAGCCTCACACTGGGGTAAACCACGTATATCTTGTGTTGATGTGCTTTGTGCAATGTTGTCAATGTTGTTTATATGCTTATTTTCTTAGTGTTGTTGTTATAACATACAATGAATGCATCTAAAGTTGTTTCTTAGTGCTTAATGATGTCAATGAATGCTAGATCTGAGTGTATTATATGTGATAAATGATTGGATGTGCTTAATCTTGAATACTATTGTGATAATATGTAATAAGGGTTTAACTTGTGATGTGGATAATTTCAACAACTAATGCGTGTTATTGTCTAAGTGCTATGTCAAGTGTTGTAATCACATATCTGTGTCCCATATTAGTTGTAGATACTTGATTCCTACAACCCCCCCTGACTCTACCTTGAGTGAGACTTCATCTTCTTCACAGGTTTTTCCAAAAGGGTTGGTAGTTAGGGTTTTATTGGTGTGTTGTTAAAGTGTTGAACCCTAGGTCTGCCCCCATGTGCCAACATGGTCTCCAAAGGTAGTGCAACATCCATGGGGTCCAATGGTTGGAATCTCAATCCCACATGAAAGGAGTTGTGTCCAGTTCAACTATGCAGGGCTCAGTTGTAGCTATGTTGGAAATAGGGAAGACTCTCATCCCATGTGCGGGGGTGTTTTGAATTGTACATGTGAAGGATATGTACGATCATCTGATTTATGACCTCAGTTTAGACATCTATCTGAGGATGGAAGGCAATGGATTTGGTGAGCTTGGTATCCAGCAATGACCAGAGGCTTGACCAGAATATGTCGAGGAACCAAATGTCACAGTCTGAGATAATGGTTTGTGGGATCCCAAAATGTAACCATACTTGTTCAAAGAAGAGCTTGGTAGTGGCTTCTGATGTGGTGTTGTTCTTGCAAGCGACTAGAATCTTCATCTTGGAAAAGTGATCAACAACCACAAAAACATAGTCATTTCCCCTCTTGGTGGATGGGAGGCCCGGCATGTAGTCCATTGAGATGGATTCCCATGACCTATCAGGAGTAGGTAGATGGGTGTAAAAGCCATGTTTCTTAGTGGTTGCTTTGGAAATAGTGTAGGTGGTGCAAGACCTGATATACTTGTTGACATTTTGACGAAGTTTCGGCCAGTAGAAATGTTTCTTCAGCATTTCCACTATCATTTATACTCAAAAGTGTCCTACCACCCGAATGGAGTGAGCTTCCCAAATATGCTTTGTGTGCTCGCTTTATGGAATGCATAGATGGCTTAGATGACACAAAAACCCATCTTGAAGATGGAAATTAGTGACCACTGAGTCGAAGACCAACATTTGGTGGGTGGTGGAGAAGTCAAGGTCTGTCTCATAGAGGTGCGACCATCCACAGGTCTCATGGCCGCAAGAGTCTAGCACTTTGTTGAGTGGTGTGATTGGAGGTCATATTAGGCAATCAAAAACTCAGTTGGTACTTCTTGTTTTATACTTGATGTTGAGGTGGAACTGTTGTAAGTATGTGGACCACTTCTTATGGGCATCATTCTGCAATTTTCCTTGGGTATGAATGAACTGTAGTGGCTTCTCATAAGTTTGGATGATCGTTTCCTTCCCAAGAATGTAACATCTCCACTGGTGGTAGGCTTTCACAATGGAGTACATTTCTTTTTCGTAACTAGGTTTTACAAGAAAAATCTCTCTATGGCTAGGGGAAAACCACAATAGATGGAAATGACTGTAGAAATCAAATCTATTCTCAAGTATTCTATATAAAAAAATATTCGAGAAAGATAAGATAAAAGGCCTACCTCGTCCAGACGTTCAATGAAGTCCATCGTTGAGAACTTGACCCAAAGAAATATACCTTGAACTAGTCCTCAACAACCAAGAATAGAAATCATATGGTGATAATATATGATGTTATCACATTCAATAGAAAAATACATTAACATTCATAAAAAATATGCCCATGGAATAATAATTCAAATATTTGCAAGATATCAATTGGAGAAGTGAATAAGTTACATACTTATGTGTCGGCATGGTTCAGAACCGAGAAACTAAGTTCCTTCCAGCTGGGTCTCCACCACTTCAATCCTCCACCAAAGGCAAGCTCATGTAAGAGAGACAATGGATTTCTCACTCAATAAGGGAAGAGCTTGGGGGATGAACATTGTGTTCAAACATAAAGTATAAAGGGATGAAGAATCATTGTCATGTCAATAATTCCTCCAGAGTAACTTTTCTCTCAAAGTTGAATTCTTTTCCCTCTTTTCCATAGATCAAAATTGGCCCATTTACAACCTTCAAGTGGAACTAAAGGGCTGAGTCAGAACGTTTCTAGTATATGGAAGGCCAAGGATCATTGATCTCATGTAGTGACAAGTAAACTCGACACTATTTTTTTATTTTGGGCATATTTCCTGATGTACATGGGTTGTAATGGTGCAACCTTAGTATACACATCTTGTATAGTAGGCAAGGTGTGTATATGTGGAAAAATTGTATTTTTGGCTCTGGGATTTGCAAAAAGGGATTAAACATCTGCACTGGGAAATGGAGAAAGGACTTATGTGAAATATTTCATGGGTTGAGTAAAATTTTTCTATAACAGATGGCCCCTGATGTGTGAGGTTAGAGGAGTATCTTTGATGGCTGAAATACATTATAAAAACCCATAAGTGGACTCACGGGGAACCATATGGAATAACTAGTTTCGCATTACAATCTGTACTGACTTTGCATACATTGTTGCCAATTTGAATTACACTGCAAATCCATTTGAGAATATGCCAAAAAATTGTCCGTGGCCATGAATAGGAAAATACAAATGTGGTTACATGCCAAAGGTTGTCATAGTCACGAACAAGTCCCAGTAGAACCAGTCTCAAAATAAATCTGAAGATATTTGTATACAATGGAGTACAATCTGATCTCCCATGATCACTGAAGTCACATAGTTACTAGTCTAATGAAAAGGTAGCAACAACTCAGGAAATATGAGGCCACATACTAATGTATTCAAGTCTTCTACATAATCCACCAAAGGTGCAAGTCTACATTGTGTGAATAAAGGAGTTGAGGCCGAACACAACGAGACTTTGTTTGATTACCGTTCATTGAGGAATATTGTTAACAAACATGAGAAAACCTATTGATGATGAAAGTAGGTATCAAGGAACCAATTACATTCTTACAAGTGTGAATAAAGGAGTTGGGGTCAAACACTTGAAGAATCCATCGATCATGAGACATTGATGTATTCCCAATTGTCGATGGCAAGAGAAAATGCAACTAATGACTACAAGCCTATAGGTATTCAAGGACTCTAGGTCTCATTTCCAGAATAAACGAGCTAAAGTCAATGGAAGGAGGCCCGCTAAAAGGAGAGCATTAAGGAATCTCTCATCATTCATCGCAAGGTACAAAGAAATATCTTCATCATTTGGAGGAAATCTAATGAAGAACATGTTCACAAACCAACAACTATATGCATCTTTCCCATGTGCCAAGTGCAAGCGGTACACGAAAAATACTCTCTAAATAGAAGCCAATGAGGAAAAATGATGAAAAAGGTGAAGAAACCATCAATAAGACTAATGGAATCCAAGACAATACATGAATCCCAATGTGTGAATAGACGTCTTACCATCTAACACAAGGGAAACCACCCAGTCAATGACCAATGATGAAATTTCGACTGTTGGATTCAAGTTTACCTACCAATGAGGAAAGTAGGACTAATGTGCATTAAAGGAATACATCATCATGTGATTCTGAGACAAATTGAGGGTATGGCCAAGATGCAAAGTTAAGAGTTCTGAGGAATGGTCAACACAGGTTGATAGACTTCCTTTGAACAAGAGAATGAGACATATGGAAGACTCTCGCAGCATAGACTCAATGATGAAACCATGAGATGCAAGAGGCATCAATCAAACTATCCATAGGGACTGGAAGAGTTACAAGTCGGTGGAGAAAACTCTTTGTAACAAGATCAACTTCCTAAGGCCATGCTAAACCAAAAATTATGATGAAAACCGATCTCAATAAATTTGTTCTATGTTCAAAGGAGACACAATTGCTGCCAATATAAGATAATACTCCCTTCTCGCCATTATTTTTTTGTTTTTTCATAGTCAAATCAATGCTATGATACAAAGGAGGAAATGAGTGTCGCAAGTAAGAAAAACTAGTTCCAACAGTGGAACATACCTATGCTCAATGAAAGGAGGTGCATGCGAGAGATGGGCACTAGGGGGAATGTTCCTTCCTAGGTATAGGGTGTCAAGTTGCAAAGGACATAAACGAGGCTCTTCTTGGTTGAGGATACAAACGTACTAAGGAAAACGGTTTATAACGCAAAGTGAGAAACAACTATAGGCTCAATACTGCAAGTAAGGGAATGAGATGAAATCACAACTTAATGCCAAAAAATGTCATTTTTCATAATCTTAGTCTACTTGGTGTGAAAAATGGATAAAATTGTACAAAATAGATGTCCTTTCAAATCTAATTTATGAGTGTGAAAGAGACAAGTTCACTCGACAATCTTTTCACTTTTTGAAAACGTGTCGAAAAGAGATTAAATAAAAGTCGCTTGGGAGTCCTCTAGGTATAGGTCATCATGTTTATGAGTGAGGAATGAGGCTTAACATAAATTCATGTATTATCTATAAGGGAATATCGGTCCTATGGAAAACATATCTGCATGGGCACCAAATAGAGAAGAGGATCTAAATACGGTACCCATGTTTGGTAAGTCTCTACCAATTGATAATGACACGTATTGTAGTAGATGGAGGGTTATGTGCTGTAAAAAATGGGTTCATACATAACGCATATGAGTGGCAGTTATAGGATAATGCAAGTGTTCATGATAGAATGGATACCTATCCTATATGCTGGGTAGTGAAAATACATGTCCGTAGTTACGAACGGTCAACATAATGCTAAGAACCGCAATAATCCCTGGAAAAAACTACAAAAACCAACTCAATCCACTGTTGTATTATTCCATTAAGTGAAAATACTATCTAAAACTATATAAAGTAGGTAAAAATTGTTATAAATAGTAACAATAACTAAATTTTACTATGTCATTTGACGCTTTTACCCAAATAGTGAAAATTGGACCAAATTACCTCTGATCTTCAACTGGTGATTGCGGGAGTGGGGGGATAAATTTCGCTCATGGGCTAATTTTCCATCGTTTTTCCCAAAAAAAGATTCATTATTCTAAAAATGATTTGCCCAAATTTTATAGGATAAAATTATTTTACGTCAAAAATCGCCAAAATTTTATACAAACTATATAAAATCCTTAGAAATTTGAAAATTTTTACAAAAATATCGTTGAATATTTATAGTTGGTATATGAAGGATTAGTAAGATTCGCTAAGGTTTCTACATTTTAAAATAAATTTCCATCCTTAAAATCATCCCTAGATGGAATCAGAGACCGTATAGAACATGTAATTCCTCTTCCCCTCCTAATCCTTTCTAGTGGATTACATTTTTTATTTATGTTTCAAAAGTTGAGTTATTTAAGGAACAAATTAGGTATTTAGGTGTATGTGGGATACCATTCATAGGGTCGTGTAAACGCGAGGTTATATGTGACTGTGTAAAATACAAAATGAATTTACTCATCCCTATATGTGACTGTGAATGTTGTAGCCCATGTACAAGTCCGTAAACAAGGTTTTTGATGGTTGCTAACTCAAAAAATCATGTTTCTCTGGCAGGATAGTGCTAGAATGAAGGGAAAGGGAACCTGAGGAGGTAGATGTTGTTGTGGAAAGGTATTCGGGGGCCCAAATGGCCTTGAAAAGATGTGGGTTGTACAAATTTTGGGCACTCAAAGGTATGAGGTACCAAGTGAGGTTTCTTCAGTTTCTCATGGATTACTGAGATCCATATAGTGAGAGATTCAACATTGATGGGAAACCATTAAGGATTGAAGTTGAAGATATATATTTCTTGAACAAGTTATCATGTCGAGGTGAGGTAGTGAAACTGAAATCCTAGGGATTTGGGAGTGGTATGAACATATAAGAGTACATAGACAGTCACTCTATAGAAGGAACAAGAAGGTTGGGATTCAACTCCCCATCCGAGCGATAAACAATCTAAGCCTCGAGATTGTTTTCCTCGTTTTGACTAGGATCAAAAGATCGGCTTCGTTGGACCAGGTGTCAAGGCCTCTCATGTTCTATTATGTAGAGTGTTTGAGACCCACAGTTTACGATTGGTTCTCCTCACTACAAAAAGGGTGAGAGAAGGAACTTTGGGTTTGCATCTATATTGTGTAGATTTTGCTTCGAGCGCTTTCCAGGTTTGGGACCTAGAGTCGAGATCATTCCTCAAGGACCTCGCGATCCATCCATGGCACAGTGGACCGAGGTAATGAGACAAAAGTGGGGAGGTTGGGTTCCCACACCTTAGAATGATGATTTCTTTTACTGGTGGAGACGACAAGTCATTGCTCTGGATGACTATTGTTGTCTCCTTTTTTTCACTCCAATGAGCAAAAGAAGGGAAATTGCACATCTACTTGGGACTTCTAGACAAGACAAAGGTTAGTGTATGAATAAAATGAATCAATCACATGAAATAAACAAAAAACTAAGATAACAACAACTAAATAAATAAAACTAAAATACATGTGGAAATTAGAACCAAAATCAATAAAACAATTGACCAATAATCATGCCATCAATGGAGAAGTATATTAATGGGAAAACATCATAAAGAAAGGGGTACTTATGGATCCCATATTCCTCCTTGGGAGGGATATTGAATACCATATGTGAGATATATTCTTACAAATGGTAAAATAGAAAGAAAATCGTTTAGAAATCCAAGCTTATTCCCTCAAGAGGTGAGTTGAATAGCTTAATGAGATGATGCTAGTATGCTCCAAGAAGAAAATAGGTTTCTTGTAGGAGAATAGAGGCAACATAACAATACAATGAGATTCTTGAATTAGTAGTGCACCCATGGAATCCTTTTATATATTTTCGTTGAGGTAATATCCAACTGGTCTTTGGTGTGAACAAGGGGCCCTTTAGGGAACCCTTAGGTCTTCGACTAGCCCCCCACTCAGATTCAGCTCGGATTTGGGGGTCAAATCAAGTTGGGAATTGGTCCAAAAGTGGGTGAGGGGCCAACAAGAGCCATAAATGCATCATTCACAGGTGTTCATGGATTTTTTCATACACAGTTGTGCATCGGGCACATGTGCGCTCTTCTCACTTCTTTGGACTGCGCACCTGTGTGTGCTTCCTTTAGTGATTTGGCACATGTTAATTGTTTGACTAGTTATATAGTTTTTTCTTCTTGGAAATGATTTCTTGGTGTTGCAGGTCAACTAATAGGTGTTTGGAGATGTGGTATTCCTGTAACCATTGCGGATGAAATTTCAGTGATAAAAGATGCCCCCTGATGTGTGAGGTTAGGAGCATACGTATAGCCGAAATAGATCAATGTTCTATTGAGAATACCATTGTAAGGAAGAGTGTTGATAGGAATTGCAAGAGGGATCTGTTGGAGGTAGAGGGGAACCTATGGGACCCAAACCTTTCTCTAGGTAGGGGAAAATAAAAGTTGTTTACAAACGAGGCAGGCGTGCCCCATGCTCATGTCATGTAACTCAAAAATGTATGACAATAAATGAAGTTTTATGTTGATTTAGATAACTGCAGCGCCCTCCAGGGTGTTTTGATAATGGAAGATGACAATTCTAATGGTGAACATACTATGAACAAAAGCAAGGATTCCTGTAAGAATTTTCGATGACTCGTAGGCATTGATGGCCTAGCAAATTCAGAGATCTTTGTCTAGTATAAAACAACTGCAATAGTCGCATAGTAAGACCCACTGTAACATGAGAGTGTGTTGACGTTGAATGTGATGGGGGTCAACGACAATAGAGAGAAATGATGGTTATCTCTGTGCCATCTAATAATCCTCATTGTAAAGGTAATGAGAGTCAATATATTGTCACCCTTCTGGAAACTGTGTTGATGTCGATAGGAGGGATACGCGACTCCAAGAAGCAAAAATGATGTCATGAAATTTACTGGATAAGATCAAGAAATGATAAGGAACATGGACAAAGTCAAGGTGCGGGGAGACTCAAGACTGCCCTTGGTTGGGGATATCTATGAATGATGAGTGGCAACAACCATGAAACTGGATCTAATATCAGAAGGACGACTAGTCATGGGTTAAATTGCACCAGAGGCATGAAAAAGTGAGAAAAATCATAGAGAAGGGGTACATGGATTGTGGGATACTCGGGGTTTATGGACGATGTCAACAAGAGTAGTAGATAATGAATTCCCCAACCAAGGACGATATGGGTTTATTTTTCCGTAAAAAAGGAGGTCGCCAAGGGTGACAATAAAAGGCTATGTAAATGTTGGAAAAAAAGGCTTTTTACAATCTACCAAATAATAAAGAATAATTTGGGATGAGTGTACAGATTTAGAAATGGGTGCCCAAGTGCAATATGGATTGGCCTGTGAGGGTGCAAGTTTCATGGAGAACTAATGGAGGGTGGGGGTTCCATGGGTGGGTTTATGTATGAGTTAAATGAATGGAGGGAAATATGCAGATGGTGTTATCATAGAAACATCTAGGGCAGTGTTTTCTCTATGAAGTTACCCCCTTTGGAAAAGTGAGCGCAATAAATGGGTCAAAAACCCACTTTTCCTAGGTCTTAGAGATCTAGTGCATATGGTTTAAGAAGTGCGTGGATCTGGGCGGCCAAGATCTATGCACCAATATCTACAGACAGGGTCTAATTCCGGAACCCCCCCATCATTCGGCCTTTAATGGGTGAGGGGGGGTCCTAATATCAGGGCATGCAAGTTTCAATGATCAATATTTAAGCGCCCAGATTGGTGGCTGAGGTCTAATTATGGGACCCCTTTGTCATTCTTCCTTTAATGGGGGCAGGCATTCAATATGGATAGTTTTGTGTGGGCCCCCTATAACCCCTTACTACTTCCTCCTCCTCTTACCACGTTTTCCTCCTAGTGACAAGTGTCCCCCACTCTGCCTCTCCCATTCCCCTGTCACATCTCTCACTTCCCTCCTACCTTTCACCACAACACACATGTCCTCTACTCTCCTAGGTGTCATTTTCCCTCTTCCTTTGTTCCTCTTATCTCTCGACACCTATACCCTCATGCTCCATGCCACTTCCACCTGTGTCCTATCCATTTTCTCATGGCACTTCTCGTCTGGTATCACAACCCCCATGTCTCCATCACCTGGTGATCCCACCTCAACACCCCTCATCTCACCTTCACATTGTTGGCACCATCAGCCTCCCTGTCAGATCTTTGTCCACATTCGCAGGATGGCCCCCCTTGTAGCAGTCCAGTGAAGAAGCAATGGACAAGGAGAGGCCTCCACATTGTCCAAGATCAGAGTTGACCAGGCCTTACCTAATCATGAGAAAGTAGTTATTAAGGTGGTTGACAGTGGTTGAACGTCTTCTCATTCCATAAATAGAAGGGAAGAAAGAGACAAAGCGCAGAAGGTGATTGTCAGTCCAGCCTGACAAAGATTACATATGATAGTCGAATGCATGGGTAGTCTAACCGATGTCTGCATGCACATCCTGACAGGGAAGCTCACCTATGCAAAGCATTGAACTCATGATACGATCATGTCTTCAGAAGTTGAGCCAGCTCCTAGTATTTAGAGGCATTTTTTCTATTTTTGTTAGTGTTGATGGTTGATCTAGGCTCCTGATTGTAAATTTTGATGAAGCACTGGTTGCTCTAGTTATGTATTAGCATTTGAGACTTCCTTTTTAATGAAATTCAAATTATTTCCATCTCTTTGTAAACTATGTATTAAGACACTCAGAAATGGAGGATCCAGTCGAGGGTTGTTATGTTGTAGGATGATGTATGGTTGATCACTGTAATTTTTACACCAGTTTTAGTCAGTTCCATGTTTTACCTTTCCCTCTCACACTGACTAGAGTGGAATTGGAGGATCCAATCAAGATGTTACAACATTATTGTGATGCTCAGAATTGGAAGATCCAATCAAGCGATCACTATGTTGTTGTAGTTGTGTCAGTTAGACATATTTCAGTGTCTTTTTTTTCTTCCCCGAGTTACTGGAAGGTTGGATTCCCATAGAAGTATCGTTCATCTTCTCACAAAGTCTTCTATCTCCTCACCTTAAATTCAACTTACTAACGAAAGTTAGATTAGGAGCTCACCTTCTCATGCATTCCTGGCCCAAGTTTTTAAGTTAAAACGATATTATTCTGGGTCTGCATCCATTCAACCACCTTAATTCAATTATTGTGATATATAAAATTGATGGGTATCAGTCTCACTCTTTTTGCAATCTAGGAGTGACTTCTGGTGCTAACATTTATGGTACCGTTTTCAGGGGCAAAGTTGAATATTTTCGCAGGGATTGAACGACATTGAGCCTCTAATTCTGAAGATGCATCAGGAATTAGATCCCTCCAAGATTTCTACTGTGCACTTGGAGAATCCACTGTGGCGACTTCATTGATGTGAACCCATAGGTGACCCCATTGTTTCAATCGTGGCTTCTAGAGACAGACATACAAAGTCTACTCCACAACTGCCTTTGGCGATGCCTGAAGCCGACCTAGAGAAGATTATCATAAAGGGAAAGGCCTTTGGAGGAGGTACTTCTACTACTAAACCAGTTATTTCTGATTATTTTCATTGTCCTATAGGAACTCCAAACCCTACATCTCATTCTCTTTTATTTCCTTCTATTATACTTTTCCGAAGTATGAATTTTGGGAGTGTTCCTGTTGAGTTTTCTCCTCCTAGTCTTGGATTGGAGGGAGAAATCCTTGTCACTCCCCTTTCTCCTAAGGTTGTACCCTGGTTCATACCCAACACCTCATAATATTTTCCTACCCCAAGTTTTAACACCCCTCCTCCTATTACTATGGCTATTGAAGGGAGGGAAACTTTTGTCCCTTTTATCCCTAAAGCTCATTTTCCAAATTCCCTGCGGTTTCCCTTTCCTCCTGTCATATCAGTTCCAGTTTATCCTGGTAGAACCTATTCTCCTCCACCTCTTATCCATGTGGCAGGTGTTAATCCCCCTATAAATAGAATGGATGCCACATTGGTTTCCAGGTATGCCCCCTTAATCCTACTTGAGCCCATGAATCCCCTCCTAGCTGGAGACTACTTGAAGTATATTCCTAAATTCACTGGAGAGGAGGAAATAACTGCTGAAAAGCACCTTGTTTCCTTCTACAGTTATGTAGACAACCTGAACATTGAAAATGAAGATGTCTGGATCAAAGTCTTCATCCAAAGCCTTGATGGTGAGGTTAGGAAATGGTTTAGGGCATTGCCCCTTGGATCTATTGTTGGGATTAAAGCTCTATATTATGCCTTCTTGAGACAGTGAGGAGATAAAAAATATTTCATGTATTACATGATAGAGTTTGGGTCCTTGAAGAGAAAGGAAGGAGAGTTTGTCTCTGACTTCTCCAAAAGATTCAATAAAATGTACAATAAGATCCTTACTGAGATCAATCCCACGGAAGCCTCTGCCAAAATCTATTATGTTAATTCATTTGACCCTGACTTATGTCTCCTGTTGAGAGAGAGAAGAGATACTTACCTAGCTCAAATGCAATATGCGTCCATTGAAGTAGAATCTAATGTGTTGGTAGTTAACAGACTCAGAAATAAGGTTGTTGCAGACAGAAGAAAGGGAATATCAGAGGCCTCAACCTCTGGTTCCTCTATGCCTCACCCTCAAGTGGATTAATTGACCAAGATGATGAAATAAATTTCCACAGAGATGGAGAAGATGAAATTTGAGGGGAAGCAAACATACAGAACTCCCCAAAACATTGATAATAGAAGAATCTTCAGGATGCTGAATAATAATGTTCCTCAAATTATCCAAAGAGAGCCCAGGAATAGAGATAGAGACGATCACAAAATATAGACTCCTCTTCAGAACAACCTATTTATTGGTGAGGAAGGAGAGGAAATAGATCATATTGATCCCAAGATCCATTGTTTTGGAGACACCCCCCCCTTTTCCTCATTTGAGTCAATCAGCATATGAGGAGTCTCTCATGAACATCCATTTCAATGAGTTGAGCAAGGGAGACAAGGATAGCAACAGCCAAAATAGATACAACCTCAAATCCAAGAAGAAGACAGGAATGGCTGATGTTCCTAAGAATCATGCCAAACAAGATAAGACTGTCAAAGATATGGTAGACAATGAAAAAGCTAATAAGACATAGACCCCTCCTCAAGTGGTGAAAGCCCCTGTTCCTGAAGTAAAAGAACTCCCAAAGCCCCCCTCCTCTTTTAATTTTGAGCATGAAATTCAAAAAATTAGAATCCATGTACCCCTCTCTGAACTGGTTAAACATGAAGATTTCAAAAAAATCCTCTCCAAGCTATTACAATCTGAACCCTCATACCGTCCCACAGACTCAATCAACTTGCAAGATGAAAATCCTACAGTAATCCTAGGTCCTATTGTAGAAGACAAAGATGATTCATCCCCTCCCTTCTACACATCCATAAACATGCATGACAAGGTGTTGCACAACTGTTTTATATATTTAGGGGCCTCCCATAATCTCATGCCTAAAACTGTCATCGAAGAAATTGGGTTGTAGGTCAAAAAAGCTTACCATGACTTGTATTCCTTTGATTCTAGAAGAGTCCAATGTCTAGGAGTCATCAAATATCTGGTAGTGACTACGTTCCAGTTGCCCATGAAGAGTGTGGTCATGGAAATTGTAGTGGTTGATGTTCCCCCCAAGTTTGTCATGATGTTGTCAAGATCTTGGATAAAAATACTTGGGGGAACCGTGCAAATGGACATCACCTATGCTACCATTCCAGTGTTTGGGGGGGGACATAGAAGTATATACAGAGAATCCCAATTTCATCAGTGATGAAAACAACCCCACAAACCATCCTATATTTTCCCTTGACACTGAATTGGGGTCTAGTTTAATATAGCTCACTGATTCTTCCGAGCCTCCTCTAAAACTCATAAGGCATCCCACTGCCTCTCATGGTTTTTTTCCAACCACCTCTGTTTGGAAAATGTTTTTTCGATGGAGCCTCCTCAAAGGAAGGTGTTGGTGCTGGAATCGTGTTTATCTCACCATCCCAAGAGAACATAGATATGTCTTGCAAATTAGAATTTGAGACTACCAATAATGTGGCAAAGTATGAATCTCTTGTGTTGGGTTTGAGGGATGCAAAGGACATGGGAATAAAAGAAGTGTTTGTGTTTGGATATGTCGAGTTGGTTGTAAATAAAGTCAGAAATCTTTACCAAGCTAAGCATCTGAGGATGAGATCTTATAGGAATGAAGTGTGGGATTTAATAGACAGTTTCTTCTTGGCTTTTAACATTTCATTGATCCCTAGAGAAGAGAGTACGATGGTTGATTCATTAGCCACTTCAGAAAGAAATTTCAGAGTGCCCTTGCCACCCAATCTCAGGTATGATAAAGAAGTAAAATATAGACCCTCTATACCAAACAATGTCAAGCATTGGAAGGTATTTTATGATGATCTTGAAATCAAGAGGTTCCTGGAAACTATTGATGAATTTTTTGCATTACATATAGACAAGGACGACGAACCTGAAAGTAACTCACATGATGATGTATTTGTAAAGAAATTTTCTAATCAAAACATTGTGCAGTTACCCAACAATCACATTCCAAAGGGACTAGTCCCTTTGGAGAGGATGTTTGGTGATAATGATGTACCAGTGAAAGCTAAAGGGCCACTCGATGAGACTGACATATCTGAATGCAATATTGGCACAAAGGCAAAGCCAAAGTTCATCAAATTGTCAAGCATCTTGACAAGAGAAAAAAGGGTTGGATATGTTGAGATTTTAAAGCAGTTTTCTGATGTGTTCACTTGGACATACGAATTTCTTAGAACATATGACACAACTGTCATTGAGCATAAGATCCCACTGCAGGAAGTGGTAAAACCATTTAGGCAAAAGCTAAGACAAATCAATCCTATTTTTCTTCCTATCATGGATAAAGAGGTATATAAGTTGTTGGATGCCCAGATCATTGTGCCTTTGAGGTATTCAGAGTGGGTGGCCAACTTGGTCCCAGTGAGGAAGAAGAGTGAGGAAATCATACTTTGTGTTGATTTCATAAACCTGCATAGAAGATCAAATAATGACAATTACCCCTTTCCCAAGATGGAACATATATTGCAAAGGGTAATAAGAGCATACAAGATTTCCATGATTGATGTATTTTCTGGCTACAATCAAATGTTTGTCCTTCCGGAGGACAAAGAAAAGACAACATTCACTACTCCTTGGGTACATTCATGTATGCCAAAATGCCCTTTGGTTTGATGAATGAAGGGGGAAAATTTCAGTGAGGCATGGATATCTCTTTCATTGGAGAAAGGGACAAGTTCATGGTCATCTATCTGGATGACATCACAGTCTTCTCCAAGTCTGACAGAGAGCACCGTGAACATTTAAAAAGGGTTTTCCTGAAGTGCAGAAAGTTTGGCCTCTCTCTAAACCCTAAGAAGTATCTATTTTCCATGAAGGAGGGAAAGTTGTTGGGCCACATAGTATCAGCTGAAGGGGTCATGATTGATCCCAACAGAGTTGAAGAATACAAACCCTGTCACTCCCGATATCCAGAAAAGAAGTCCAAGATTTCCTGGGAAAAAATAATTTTTTGAGGAGGTTTGTTTCCACCTTTGCTGAGATGGTAAATCTTATAACAGTCATGTTGAGATAAGGAAATTAAGTTAAATGGACTATTGAGTCTCAAAACTCCTTTGATCAGATAAAGAAATCCTTGATTGAATCTCCTATGCTTATCAGTCCTGATTACTCAAAGGGTTTCCTTATTTTCTCTTTTTCTTCATTCGATACTTTTGCAGTTGTCTTGTTGCAGAAAAATGCTGAGGGTTTGGAGCAACCCATTTCTTTCTTCAGTCGGGCATTGAGAGATGTCGAGATCAAGTATGGAATTATGGAAAATCAAGCCTATGACCTGGTGAAAGCACTCAACTATTTCAAATTCTATCTGTTGCACTCAAAGGTAATTGCATATGTTCCTTCAGCCTGTATGAAGGATATTCTTATACAACCTAACATAGATGGTTGAAGGAGTAAATGGATTGCCAAGATCCTTGAGTTTGACCTAGAAATAAATACCACCAAGTTAGTTAAAGGGAATGGTTTAGCCAAGCTGTTGGATGAATCCAATTGTAAGGCCATGGGGGTTAGCTTCATCAATGCTTACTCAGAAAATCAACAAGCTGAGTTGTCGAACAAAATCTCTCACGATGGTTTACCACTAGTAGAGTGCACCTGGTATAAAGACAATATATATTTTTTGCTAGAATTAAAGCCTCATGATGGAATAGGGAAGAGTAAGGCAAGAGCTTTAAAGCTCAAAGTAGTCAGATATTTCTTTATTGACAAGGTCTTGCATTGGAGGGACCCTCTGGGAGTGCTTCTGAGATGTTTAAACCGACAGGAGGTGCAAAGGGTTATGTTTGATTTTCATAGCAGCCTATGTGGGGGGCACCATTTTTGGAAGACCAAAACCAAAAAAAATATCAGGGTTGGGTACTACTGGCCCACCTTATTCACTGATGTCTATAGAAAGGTAAAATCCTACATCAAATGCCAAAAGTTTTCAAGAAAGAAGCAACTCAAATATTTTCCACTAAAGCCTATAGTATCTTCAACACCCTTTCAACAATGGGGGTTGGACTTCATTGGGGAAATTCATCCTGCTTCAAGTGGTCAACATAGGTGGATCCTAACTACCATATATTAATTTACTAAATGGATCGAAACTATCCCCACCAGAACTGCTTCTCATAAGGTAATCATTGGATTCCTGGAGAACATCATCACAAGATTCGGCTTCCCAAGAAAGATTTTCACTGATAATTTAACATCCTTCAAAGCTAAGCCATTGATTTGATTCTGTGACCAATTTGGAACTATATTGATTCACTCTACCTCATACTATCCCTAGGAAAATGGTTTAGTAGAGTCCTGTAACAAGAGTATAATAAGGATCATCAAAATACTGCTAGGGGATAGCAAGAAATCCTAGGATTCAAAGCTAAAATTCGATCTGTGGGTTGATCGAGTGATACCAAAGAGGTCCCTAGGAATCTCCCCTTTCCAAATTGTTTATGGGACTGAAGTTGGTTTTCCTTCTCAGTTGGCTTTGCCTATAGAAAAATTCTTTTAGGACCACCAAGAGAAGCCTGATGGCATGATCAGAAGAATACATCAGATGGTACAAGTCCAGCAAGCTAGAGAGTAGGTGATGGATAGAACACTTGAGCATCAACAAAAGATAAAGAAGGCCTTTGACAGGAAGGTCACAAAAAAGAAATTTGAGCTGGGGGATCTAGTGCTTAAGTGGGATGTACCCAGGAAAGACAGAGGCAAACTCAGCAAGTTTGACGCCCTCTGGATTGGGCCCTTCAAAATCTCTGAAGTATTCTTGAACAATACCTATAGGTTGCAAGATTCGGAGGGCGAGGAATTTTTTAATTGCCTAGTGAATGGGCATTTCCTGAAGAAATTTTTTGTTTGAAACTTAAGTGGCTCTTATGTTGTTGTAAATATTTTTTTCTGTCTGTTTTTGGTTCCAATAAGGGACTCCATAGCCCAATAGCAAGTCAATGAAGCTATAAAAAGAGTTCTTGGCAACCCACAGGGGGCGTGCTATTCTCCATGGAGCCTAATGTTATTACAAAAACATGTAGGGAGGGAATTTTCCCTATGAATCGAGCCCCTTTGGTAAAAATAGGGAAAGAAATCAGTCAAAAACCCACTTTTCCTAGGTCTTAGTGATCTAGTGCATATGGTTTAATAAGTGAGTGGATCTGGGAGTCCAGGATCTATGCACCCAGATCTACAGATAGGGTCTAATTCCAGACCCCCCCCATTGTTCTGCCTGTAATGGGAGGGGGGGGGGGGTCCGATACAAAGGTGCACAAGTTTCAACGACTAGGATTTAAGCACCCAAATCGATGCTTGAGGTCTCATTCCGGACCCCCCTTGTCATTTTGCCTTTAATGGGGGGGGGATCCAATATGGGAAGATTCATGTGGGCCCCCTAAAATCCCTTACTTCTTCCTCCTCCACTTACTTCCTTCACCTCTGTTATTGGATAAATCCGTAAGTGCGGACACAAACCGATCTCCCTAGATCCACCTGGATCTAGAACAAAACAGGAAAGAATATACCTCTTTCCCTAGATCTAACTATTGAATTAAATTGGAAGTGAGAATAAGAGACATACCTTGTAATCACTTCCTGAACCTTTGTTGCTCTAGCTTTGCTCCAGCGCTCTCGTGCAGTCAAGATCAAAACAACACAAGCCAACCAAAGTGAAAGCAAATAATATATTCAATAGCTAATCTATACATATGATCAAGGAGTTAT